>VXAU01005411.1:414259-426184 GCA_013399695.1 Formicarius rufipectus
TTTGTTTTTTTTTTTTTTTTTTTTTTTTTTGGTGGGGAGAGAGGGTTTGTTTTGTCGGATGTTGTTTTGTTTTTCTGCTTTTCTCTTTCTTTCCTCTTTAGTTTGTCTTCATTTTTTACCTGCTTTGGTTCACTAACTGTTGCAGCAGGACTGTCCCGTGGAGTTTATGCCTTCTACAAATAAGTGATTATGTTTACTCAATGCTTGCTCAGAAATGTTATACTACTGTACATGTAGTAGGAGTTTTTAGCATCCCATCTCACACACTGTAACAATGCTCTGTATTGACACAACAAATCCCCATCCACCCACAAAAAAAGCTCTTAAGGGACTAATTCTTCAAAATGCGTGTCTGAAACAATCCATGACAATAGCATGATCCTGATGACACGATAACAGTGGTTGTTTCAATAAGTGAGAGAGCAAACTGCCTTCCCAGGGTCCTAACTCTGGGCTCTCTGACACTCAGAAGAAAAGAGGACAAAACTCTTCTTTCAGGATATTCTTGACTTTACTGGTGGCCTCTCAGGGGAGCTGGGGGTCAGGGCATGGGGTATTTCCTGAATGAGTTATCTGTAGTTGGCCTAAAGTTCATCCTAATTATCCCAGCCCAAATGAGACTTACAAAAAGTGACTAAAGATGAGAACTCAGTAGAAGGGGTCACCCAATTATCTGACAGTCAAATTAAATCCTTGGAGGAGAAGGTCAATTAGTTTACTGCAAGATTATTCAGACCAGGTAGCCCTATTTCCTCCATAAAAAGTATAAGGGTAGCAAATGCTGTGTCTGGCTTTGTCATCTGCATTTCAGAAAGTATGTGAAAATGTGGAGGTTAGTCAGAAAAAAACTGCTGGAGATTGCAGTTTTCAGAAAACATCCCCTACCCTAAGGGGCTTTGAAACTCTTAAGCAGCTTAGGACTTAAAGGTATTCACTTCATCATCTCCCCCTCTGGAAAAAAAAAAAATAAAAAGGTTGGGAGGTGAGCACAGCTTAAATAGTGGAAAGATTTCTGATAGCTGATCCCTCTTTAATCTAAGAGAGAAAATCCCCCAACACCAAAGTATGAAATCCCTCATAGCATGGAAGCCAAGGAAATTTGTGACAAGGAAATTCTCACCAAAGGTATGGGGAAAGATTTACCACTGTGACTGACCTTCAGAGCAGCTCACCTGGGCATAAGATGGATTTTCCATCACTTGAATACATTTTAACCCTGAGACAGGGTTGTAGGCTCTGCACAGGCTTTGCAGGTTAGGCTTTATTTGGCAGGGGTAATGCAGGTGGTCAGTTGAGATGGCAGTAATAGCTCTCTTTATTTATGGTCTTCTCCTGATGAAATTTTCAGGATTTAGATTTTTGCCTTGTAGTAGCTGTAGATAGCAATTTTTTCCTTGTTGCCTTCTTTCTCTTCACTTCAAATTAACACTTAAACCTTTTTGTCCACTTCTCTGTTCTGCCCTGGTGAGTTCTTGGGTTGAAACAAGCCATTTATTTTTTCATTCCAATTTCAGTTACTTTCATAAAGCAACATTTATATGTGATTTTTCTACATCAAAGTGAACAATACTACTAGGAAGTGACTGCTGGGTGCTTGAAAGGCTTTGGCATTGACAGGAGAGCACATTAGTACTTTCTTCACAGCTAATGAAGAGGACCTCCTGCTCCAGATTCTCAATCCATCATCTTGAATGTATTACATCACAAAAATCAAAGCTAATTAAAGTATGCTTCCCCTGATCATGATGCCTAGTTTACTACAGCCCTAAGAAACTTTGCCAAAACAGTTGAGTCAACAACTTCAGCTACTTCCTAAAGCATATTTTTTCACAGACATGCCTGCAAATGCTTTTGCAACATCCTCCAGATGTTCTTCCAGTCAATTCTTATCTTTTCTATATAGCAATTCTCACCTTTCAGTAACATTAAAAGGAATAAATCTTTGTATTTGTGCTTTCAAATGCTCCATAAGGTTTCCTCTAACCTTTCACTTTACAGGTAGTGTTTGATTTTTGTCTTTATATAATTTTTTATCATATTGTGCCATTTGTCCTACTTTTTAATTTCATTTAAAAACATGGTCTAAGCACACAAGAAGAGAAAAATTTCAATATCCATTAACTAATGTTAATTTCCCATTTGTTATAATTGGTGGTCCTTCTTGGAATTTAGATCAGATCTTTGCAAATATTGGGTAATGACTCCTCAGGATAAACATTTGATCTATTATTATGCATAGCACAACCACCCTACTAATCCAGAATTGACTAAAAGTCATGAATATTCTTCTTTTGTGTAATCATTGGTTCCATATCTAATGTATAAGACAGTATGATAGTGGTGCCAAAGTGGTCATACAATGTGTCATAATAAGCACAGCATAAAAACCTTCCAGAATGCATTTCCCAACAATTATAAAATGCATAATACTAATTTTTTATGGAGCTCTAAATTGTCAAAAGCTGGCCAATTCAGCCTGCTCTCACTTCAAAGTTTACCTCTCCGTTCCATACAGTGAGGTTTATTGCTAACTTTATCCAAGTTGGATTACCAAGTTAGTTGTGGTGGTTACGCTTAAAATCAGAGGGAGACAAATTTGTGAGAAGGCTGCAAGAGCATCAGTCTGTTTGCTGCTGGTGTGGGGAACGTGGGGTGAGGCACTGTGGGGTAGCTGATGACTTCTTGCACAGACACAGTTTTAGTGTCTTAGTAAGAGGCTTACAAGATTTAGCTGTTAAATAAAACAACCTGACTGCATCAAAAAGCAAAAATGAGAGTTTATTCCTCTTCATCTAAAGTTGCACAGTTCTATTCAGGAATGGCAGAAAAATGGAGGCTTTCTCCTCTCTCTCAATGCTTACATTCTTGCATCTTTATGTCCCACTGTGCAGGGATTTTGAAAGTACAAGAAGAGACCATCTTCACACATAATTATGCATATTTCTAAAAATAATACACTTCATCAAAACCGTCTAACAACACACAGTTATAGCTAAATATCAACTAAGATATATTTTAGCAAATTTTAGCAAATTTTCAAGGTCTTGGAGAAACTGAGGGCATGAATTGTGTAAGTCTGTGTCTAAATCTGACCATATCCAATGTCTTTGTTCATGACACCAGAGATAAGGAGGGTAATATAATTGTGAGCTTTTCCTCTGCTAATGGAGAAGAAGTGGAGATCCAGCAGGCACAAAGTGCCTCCCCAGCAGGAGTTATTTGGCTTAAGATATGAGTCAGATAAAAGAACTTAAAGTAGGGGCTGAAACAAGTTGCCAGTCCTAAGGAGGGAAGGAAACAAGGACAGTAAGTGGTTTTCTGAAATGTTTTCTGTTAGTTACAATTAAGACTAATACAGTTTAGCATATGGAGTCATTACTGGTGTGGAAACTATATCCTACCATATTTCACTGTCTGTTTTTTATCATTCCTCTCTTCAGTCCCTATATGTGCTCTTTGTCACTATTTTCCACTATTATTAGTCTTCCTATCACTCACCTTCATTAACCTTAATTCAGTTTCTTATCCAGGGCACCAGCACGCAGCAAACGTGCCCCAGATGTAGGAGACAGATTTGGGGGATCTTTGGGAACTAGTTTTATGGTTGCCCAGCTGAGAGAAAATATTGGTAGCATGAGAAAGATGAGTTCCAGACCAAGTATTAAAATGTTTTGCTGTTGCTTATACCTGTATTGCCAAGTTGTGTGTCTGAAATTCTGACTCCAAAGTACTCACAGGGAATGCTTTGTTTCTCAAGCACATGGGTAGCAGGAGGCAGCACACTGTCAAATCAAAGAAGTTTTTCTTATCTTACTTGTATAAACAAGAGCACAGCTCATTGCTCTCTTACTCACAGCCCTGTTTCAGGCAGAATCCTGTTTTATTTTCATACTCAGCTGCAAATCGTCGGCCTTTGGCACTGTGGAGGATAAAATACAGCAAAGCCAGATAATACCACAGCTGTTCAAATCTGCATATCTGGCACCTGTAAAATAATCAAGCCATGACAGAAGAATTTGGGATAAAGAAAACAAGAGTTTTAAAGTTAGTATGCATCAAATTAGCCAGGAGCTATTTCCTTTTTTAATTTTGCCTGGAATTCCCTCTCCCCACATATATGCCATCTTTTTTTTTTTTTTCTTTTTTTTGGCTGTATTCATTACTCCTCTCATTTCAAGTCTTGACATCTCTATTGTGACACAGAGTGGGAAGTATTGGAATCACAATTCTTGTGTCTAATCACTTTTCTGTGGTTCCTGTAAACCAAGGAGGCATTTAGCCCCATGCGCTCTGTGTGGACAGACTTCAATGTGCGTGGGCAGCATAACACTGATAAATACAAACGTGGATCAGATACAGGATGGAAATTATTTTCAAGCGTGTCATGTATCCCATTATGAAATACTCAGGCCTAATTATTAAATACCAGTGCAGGTAGTGTGACTCTCACAGGTTTTTTTGTGTTTATTCTGTCTTTTCCTGGTACATGAAAGGGCAGTATTGATTTGGGAGGGGGGAAAAAAAAAAAAAACCAGAGACTTTAACTTTCTGTTAAAGCTTTCAGATTCTTAAAAAATGGCAGGACTTCACTTCCCTGCATAAATTAGTTGCCTAACTGTCCTGCCAGAGTTTCAGTCTGCAGTCCTAGTTAGGAGAACAGATATGTTTGCATGGTTGTAATTACTCTTTTTTCTTGCTCGTTTAAGCAGCTCTTTTCCATTTATTTGGGGATTATATATATATATATATAAAAAATATAACTAAGCTGAGCAACAAAGCACACTGTCCCAGAAATCAGACCAAGAGTATTCTATGGAAAGGTGATGGGAAACACAGAACTGTTCTGATCCAAAATAAGTCTGAGTTGAGAAATTATATGAGCTGGAGGGCGAAATGCTGACATGCTCTCTTGTATTTTCCTTTCTTTATTCTTGAATGAAAGCTCTTTCAGTCTTCCAGAATTCTTCTGACACAATTTGAGGAAAAGAATGTTTGGTATATGTTTTGTTCCTGCAGTGAATTTGCCATGATCAGTAAGTTTTCATTACAGCATTTGGGAATTGAAAGCCCAACCGCGGATGAGTCCATCTGGGGCTCCAATGTGTTTCTCATTTTACTTTTATTTTACTTATATTTTTAAGTGTTGCCTTTTTTTCTTTCTTTTTTTTGTCTCTTGTTTGTTTGTGTTTTTTTTTTTTTGTGTGTGTTTTTTTGTTTGGTTTTGTTTTGTTTTGTTTTTACTGTACTGTAGTTTGCTGCTATTCTTCTGTTCACAGAACTTCTCTTCCTTAAAGTGGTCTCCACATTTAGATCAGTGAACAGTTACCTAGAAGTTGTTCGATGGAGAGCTTCCTAAGCCAGAAATAGAACTCTTTACTCTCTTGTGAAATGTAATAAAATAACTCCTTCTCCTCATCTTATTCCTCATTGTTAAACATCTCAGTTGATTGTGTCTAACACTCTACAACTCACACAGCCTTAGTGTGGTGCTGCCTCACTGAAAAATATCCCTGTGTAAAACTGCCCAAGATTATGTACACAGCTGCATACTTAAAATAAGTCTTCAGTGGTGAAAACAGCTTTAATATAAATTTGTGCCTACATTAATGCTATTGGTGTCACCTAATCAGTTCCGTCAGGTGGCAGAGAGCTAAACATAAACATGGTGTGTCACTAAACCTCTCTGTTGACCTCCCACGATGAGTCTTTGGTGAGCCTCTGGGAGAGGCTCATTTAGGAAAGATCACGGAATGTCATTTGGGCACCGTTTGCTGTAAACACCTAATTCCCACACCTTCGGGTTCTGAAGTGTTTACAAACTTAAAGAGCTATTAGTAACACTACTAAATGTGACTTGCAGCGTTCCCAAAACATTTTCACAAGGGCGAGGGGACCTCTATTAGGCAACAGATTGCAACTAAACCGCAACATAACTTAGTTGTTCCCCTGCCTGTTTTGTCAGCAAGTGCCTGATCTTGAAGTATAACTTTGAAGTCAGACAGACACCCATATAAAATTAAGAGTATCACCCCATGGCAATGAACTGCCTGAGTTTAATTCTCCTTTCCCCTCCATGAGTTCGGAATGTAAAATTCAAACAAGCAACTACTATCAGGTAGTCTAGCTCATGCCTTGGTGTTTTGCATGGAATACTTGAACATTTATCAGCCAGAGAAAGAAAGCAATCACTGGCACTTTCCCCTTGAGAAGAGGGAGGGGAAACTGGAGTTTTCTGGAGGGGGTTTGGCAAACAGTGGGTTGACTGCTTCATAAAATGGACAGGGGGTGGGTGTGGAATGAGCTGCCTGTTCTCATTAATTAGCAATCCCGCTGGATTTCCTGGCACTCCTGCAATGACAGTCGATGGCCTCTTCAGTCCCCGGGCTGGCTGCGAGGAGAGGCTGTTCCTGGAGAACAAAAATAGTTCCTTCTCCTTTCAGGTTTTGCGCTTTTTCTTATAAAACACTTTCACGGTACTTAAAATTAGAACGGGTGAATTAGTTTTGAAAGGAAAACACTTGAATTTGTTTCCTTTTTTTTTTTTCCTTTTTAACTGTTATTTACTGAATTCAACTGAAAAAAACCCCCAAAGTTTTTTTTCAACCAAAGACCCACTCTTAAAGTATAAATTACTTATATCTGGTTGAAGTTGATTTTCCATTACTTGCTTAATTTCTCTGTGCTGGAAATAGGACAAAATTACAATTTTCATTGCATCCATAATGAATGGAATAATTCTTTAGAATTAAACTTTTAAGTAGACATATATTTTTATCTTTTTGTGTTGTCCTATCAAATAAAATAAATATATTATTTAAATAATCTTTTTAAGATTGTCTCAAAATCTACCAGAAGTAAATTTTTTATTTTATTTTCTTTTTTAGGATTTATGTCATTGATCTGCACACCTCTCTAGAGTATTTGATAAATATTTGATAAATTAATTTACCTATGTGAATAACTTATATCTTTCTTAACTGCATATGTGGTTAAAATGTGCCTGCCCATAAGCCTCAACTAAAGCTGGTATTTTCTTTCAGTAAGACCTGTATTAAAAAATACTTCTAGGCTATATTCAAACTCAGTGCCTCGTTGTTCTACTTGCATTTGGAGTGCCTCACTTCACTCACTGGTTCGGTGTGAAGGCACCAAACCTGAACAGAAATCCTCCTCCCGTTTCCTTCTGGAGCCAGATGTTTGCTGGGTCTCCCTCCCGATCCCAAAGGCAGCCCCAAAGCCTGTTCTCTACCAGATTTTAATCAGCATTGAGAGGAGAAGACTCAACTAATGCACCTTTCAGCTTTGATAACAGCGAGGCTTTAGACAGAAAATAATGAAGTGCCCAGTGCCCTGAAGACAAAAGACCTGGGAATGTCTGTACCTTAAATCTGTGAATTAGTCTTCCTAGAGCATTTTGTCAAGGGTTGACGGAATTATTCGCAAGTACCATACCAAGTTCCTCTTAGCAAACTAAAATTCATTGAAAAACACCTACTAATTTTCTTTGATCGTTCCAGTTCCTATCCATCCACTTAAAATATTTGATATGAAATTAGATTGTGCCTCTATTTCTTTTAAAATATTACAAAGTCACAAACATTTAGTTTTGTGTGATGTCTAGGTGAATAAATTCTGAGACTGAATGCTCATTTTCAGTTGATGTACCTCTCGTGCTGTCCCATTAAGAGTGCTGAAATTATTTCCTGCCTTGCTGTGCAATAAATAAATAGCTACACGTAACCAGCTGAGACTGATATCAGAACGTAACTTGTAAACATTTACATTAGAAATGAGTAAATTATTCAGTTGCTTAATCAATCAAGTCCTAAGAACTTAAAAAAAAAAAAAACAACAACAAAAAACAAACCAACAAAACAAAACAAGCAAACAAAAAAAAACAACAAACAAAAAGAGCGCCCCACCCAAAACTAAACCCATTTGAACACACATACTTGTGTTTGGGTTTAAATGGCATTCAGAAGGGCTAAATACTGACAGAATTGCAATTAAGCAGCTGTAATGATCATTGTCTAAAAGTAATTTGTTTTCTTCAAAGTGATAAGAAAGCCTCATATCATAGTCCTTTAATCATCTATGCACTGGATAGCATGAATACTTGGTTATGCAAATTGCTTACAAACACTGTCCCACCTAATGATTTGAAAAATAAATCATGCTTGTTTATTTTTTCCTACTTCTTGTATTTCTTATAAGGTTCTTTTCTCTTGCACACTTGTCAGACATTTTCTCCTGATTGAGTGCTGCATTCATCTGTCCCAGGTCCTCAGTACTTTTCAAATAGTGAAGTTTGTGCATTTTCTTGCCATTCCACTTTGTGTATCCTTCCATAGCTGGATTTAACTCCTTGAATACCTCATGACATGCCTGTGGTTGAATTACCTTTAGGTTTCTTTTCATAAAGGAAAGTAAGTGGAGTTAACTCTTGTTATAAAAGCAGGAGCCTCTCTCCCTACAGTAGAGTGGGCACCACTAACAATTAAAAAAGAATAACTGATTTAAAACTAAACTTAAATATACCAACAATCCTAAGATAGTGCCCAACTGTTGCCTGGAGAAAATTTTAATGACCTTTTTAGGGTTCCTTGGGTGCAAAAATTGCTTGTGTTGTTAACTGCTGCTACTAGCTTGGAATAACACAGAACTCTGACCACAGCAGGGTGAATATTACATGGTTGGGGAATCAGCCATAAACCCCAAACTGTTCACTGCCTTTGTAACAGCAACTTGGCTGTGCGTTTCCATCAAGAGCAGCTGCATCCACGAAAATAAAACTTCTAGCAAAGAAGTAGTTAAATTTGTACAAGCCCATCTCATTGATAACAAGTCATCATGAAAATCAAAGGAGATAAGATTGCCAGCAGCTAAAGCATGAAGAATTGAAACAAGGAATAGGCTGATGGACTGTCTGAGTTACAAACTCATTTGCAACGACTCACTGTTGTAATGAAGTGGGCTGAGTGAAATGGGGTTGTATTTGACATCTCACTGGATTTGTGTTATCCAAAAAGAAAATGCTATTTTTTTCATAAGAATTATGACGTGCTTTTCTCTTGACAGATGAGCTGATTTGAATTTTGAGATGCTTGAAAGTATTTTTAACATTCCCTAAGTGACTCTCTCCAAGAACGTCTACGCTTTTATAAGCATAAAAGTTGTAATGTTGTATTGTGTGGCCCATATTTCCCCTTAAATAGGCACCCTGGGAATATTTTAAAAAGACTTTGTGTGAGGTATGTCTTGTCTAAACTTAAAACCCTGCTTTAATTCTATGGTGAAAGCATTACAATCTCTGTCATTCCATAATGAACAGCTGCCTAAGCTGTCTGCTTCTGTTAGAAATACTCTGCAGCACGAGCAGATGTGTCAAGTGAAACAGGGCACGGAAAGTGGCACATTTTGGGGATGGGGCATTGCTTTGAGCAGCCACCACTCAGGTCACATGGAATGTGGCTGTCTGCTGGCAGCAGGAGCACAGAGCAACAGCTCCAGGGTAGACTGATCGGAAAGAAAACAGTGGAGTTTGCTCCAGGGTGTGAATGGGAGCACAAGGGCAAATTCACCTCATAAGTGCATCTCACCTACAGCACCCAGAGAGACTTGTCCCTCTGTGCTCTTATAGGATGCTGTGCAGTGCCATTACACCTTGCAACTCATTACTGGCACAAACTAGTAGAAAGTGATTTCAGGATTGCCTGTACAGAGAGGAATAGCATGCTCAGTCATTTTCTTGTCTGAGTGAACGTGACCCATGGACTCATTGATCTAACACGTGGAAAATGCAGGAAGTGTTCTGTAGCACTCATAGTTCACCTTGATGATACAGAACACAATACCTTGTTTTCAACTGGTTTCATTTCTCTGCATGCTCTAAGTGTGCAGATTGAAATGTTTATGCCAAGTTAGAGGAAAATTCAATGTTTGCTTATGTTTAGAATGCTATAATAGCTGTTCATTGATTAGGGGCTTGTACTGCCATCCTTTGGAAAAATGGTTTGACGATCAATGAGTTGAAAAACTCGTCCACATCTGACCAGGTTTGATGAATGTGCAGAGATCTCAGTATTCCTGGGATTGCTTGGTAACATCTGGTACCTCATTATTTCTTCAAAAACTGACCTTATCAGAGATGCCATGTAAAGCATAAATGGCTGCACAAAAATTGTGCAGATCCATTGGTGGAAGCCAATGAAATGCAGTGAGGACAAAATCAGAGTGCAGAGCTCAGGCTGATGGGGGAAACATTTTTGGATTGAAGTTTTTTGGAATGCAAAACAATTTTTAATAGTTAAAAGTGAGCTATTTTGGTGAAACTGCAGGAAGAAATGGAGAAAGCAGCACACAAGAATTGGCATTTGCATGCTATATCATGGCTGGCAGTATTACCACTGCAAGATATAATCAGGACCTGAATTTCTGAAACACATAGGCAGATGTAAATGAGAAATGTTCACTGCATTCAACAATATATTTTTCTTACATTAATTACAAGTAAAAACATTTATCTCGAAGTGCTAATGCTAAGAAATGGTCAATCTGCTTTTCTTAGGAACTAACTTCTTTAAAATAAAAGCATTCTCAGGAAATGTAACAAAGAGAAAAAAAAAAAAAAGCCAGTTCTCAGAGGAGAAATGCATTATCTGTAGAAGAAAGGAAAGAACTTCAATTACAGTAAATATCTTCTTCAAATTTATGTACTCAATTTTTTGGATGAGATCCCTGTCTGTATGAAAAAAAAATGCTTCCTCACAGAGTGTTATATGGAGAGGAAGAAAATGCTTTGTAAAAAGCTCAGGTTTCATGGCCAGCTGCTCACAAGGGAACACAAGTGTAATTTTTAATAAATAATATTTCTGGGTTTAGATTTTCAAAAGACCTAGTTAGTAATAACCTGTGGTAGCAGAAATTAATTCTTGCAGAACTTTCTAGGCATTCCATGGTACTTACTACTGCAAAGAGATACAGCAATAAAAAATGCAAATACCCTTTTCTGGTAGCTCTGTGCCTTTTTAAGTGTAATTTTTTATGATTGTGGATGTACTATTTGAGCCCTACAGTTAAAAGTCATATTAATTTCAGTTGTTTGATGACTTGCATCGCAGGAATGGAATATAATGATGGCCTGCAGAGATTTCTATTGCTTCCCCCCAATCCCAAATATGGTGTCTTATAAAGTAGCTATTTTTATTCTTGTGTGGCAACATTTTATCTCAATAGTGCCAGTATAGCATGTGTCTTTACTTTTTTATTTCTGTAAATCTCTGTAGGGTTTTTTTTCCCCTCCATGAATCCTTATCTGTCTTGTTATCTCCTACTGTCACATTGTGCTGTCTATCCTAAAATGGGGTAAAAGTCAGGATCTGTCAATCCAGATGTAAATGAAGCTTCCTTCCACAAAATGACAATATAGTACTAGGAAGCAGATTCAAAGTTTGAAGATTTTGTGTACAAAATGACAGGACTGAGAAGACCAGACAGAGTCTCTTGTTTCTATGACAACACGATGATGTGTCTAGCTCAGCTATTTTCTCCCTTTGTGATTTTATAGAGAGCTGAGATTCATCCAGTGAAGTTTAATATTGTCAAAAATAGAATTCTACCCCTCAATCTAATCAGAAATAGTAATGCATAAAGGAAACAAACCGAGGAAAAAGTCAGCTGCCACTTTTAACACAAATTCCTCTGGAGCTGTGAAATCATTCCGAGTGCTCCAGCCCTGCCTTTGGCTAATAGTTCAACTGTATTTTATGGCAGAACATTTCCTGGGGTCTTTCCTTTCCCCTTTCCTTTCCCCTTTCCTTTCCTTTCCCCTTTCCTTTCCTTTCCTTTCCTTTCCTTTCCTTTCCTTTCCTTTCCTTTCCTTTCCTTTCCTTTCCTTTCCTTTCCTTTCCTTTCCTTTCCTTTCCT
>VXAU01005411.1:426216-526809 GCA_013399695.1 Formicarius rufipectus
CCCCTTCCCCCTTCTCCCTTCCCCTTTCCCCCTTCTCCCTTCCCCCTTTTCCCTTCCCCCTTTTCCCTTTTCCCTTTTCCCTGGCTGCATGCAGGAGGAATTTCTGTTGAATGAAGAGTGTATCCATCAGCAGACCTAATAAAAACACTGTTGTTAAAAGACTTTCACTTCAAAATTAAAGTGTTCATGTAAGAATGGGATAAAAAGGTAAATTTATTGTTTCACTTTGAAAATATAAACACTATATAGTGTTTTTAGGGTTTCTTTAAATATAAATTCTAAATTTTATCCAAAAAATAGAAATATTTGTTGCATCAAATATACTACTTGAAGTAAATATCAGGAAAACCCCATTTAAAAAAAAAATCTGTGTAAAATAGTAGGTATTTTTACACATTTTTAGAACTCATCTAATTTTGAGATTGGGTGTTATTGAGCTCAAAATGCATGTATATATTTGGATAATTAGGATACAAACTTGAATCGTATGAATTACCATTAATATTTCAGAGCTGTAACAAGAATGAGCAAACCTAACACCATACACTGTCCTTACAACATGTTTATTCTATTGCAATGTCTCTACAAAACTCCATTTCCAGGACAAAGTAACAGTCTTATTTTTTCACAGGCAACAGGACAAACTACTGTTGAGTTGCATATTAGCAGCTCCAGGCTGCAAATTCCTCCCTCCCTTAGCAAGCATTCCCCTGCTGTTGGAAAGTGCCATGTTACCTGAGTACCATTCTAGTTATATGTAATTATTAAGTGTTGACTAAAAAAAAACCAAGCAAAAAACAAACTAATCACAAAACTGTGTTATGCTTATAAAAAGAATTGTCTTAAGTGTTATGTGTACCATTGAGACCTAGGGAAACTTCATTGTTTGACAGATGGTCTGACACCCACATTGAGACATTCATAATTCAAACTCAAAAAAGCCCCTAAGTAAGAACATATGTGTTTGTTGGAAAAGGGGAAAAAATGGATTTTTTTTTTTTGTCAGAGCAAGCACATATGGCAGTCCCATTTTCTGTCACCATTTGCTTTCCACTTGAAATTCAAATGTCACTAGGCAAGGAGAAAAGTTGAGTATCAAAACAGAAAAGATTTGACTAAGAACAATCCCTGCAAGAACTTTATACTAATTGTTCATGGAAATTGATGGCAATCCACCTAAATCAAACTCACTCATCCCATTCTGTCTTTGCTTTTTTATTCTGTGCAAGTTCCTCCCACTGGTAGTTACTGTTTTATGATTATTTCCCACCCATCTGTTGTCTTTCCTTACGCCAAAATAGTTTCCCTTTATGATTTTGTGAGTAATCAAGTAAGCATTATTTTCATGCAATTACAGGCCTACTCACCAATCCTGACTCCTCATTCTTGTTTGAATACTCACCAAGTAACTCACCAAGTAACTGGAACAATTTGTCATCAAAATTTCTACTGAACAGAAATCTGTTTGCAAAATTTCAAACTTCCAGCTGTTATCCCTTTGCATTGTTATTAATGCAAGGATAATTAACCATTTTCTCTGATTCACATCTCTGGATACCTAAACGCATGTGCATGTTAGATGGATGGAGACGCTGAATGAACTGGAATGCGTATTGCATCAATAAAAGTGTTGAGCATCTTCAGAGATTACACTGGGAGTGGGGAAACATAAAATGCAATTCCAGTCTGCTGACATTTGCTAATTAAAGGATTTCAAAAAGCAAAGCAATACTGTTAAAATTTTGGAAAGGATTTTGAAAGAGTGTCTACATTCTTTAGATATTCCAGTGAATAGCATTGTGGGGTTTTTGATAAAACGTGATATTTGCTGTAATCTAATATTCAGAATAAACTGATAGCAAATGAGAGTTCATCACTAGCACAGACTCATAAATAAATCTGCCCTGTTTATGTGATACTGTTAGTGGGAGAGGAGAGGATCAGACATCTGGCTGTGATGTTTGTGATGCTGGCTTGAAGAACTGGTCTGTCTGTTTCTTCAGGGCATGGTTTGCAGATTAAAAGGTTGAAAAAGGAGAGACATACAAAGCAACAGTGCTCTTACAACACCTCTTAGGCTTTCCTTTGTAAATAAATACACCTGTAATTCCTTTGGGCAGGCAATTTGTAGCCCCAAAACTCCTGGATTGCCAAGAAGGCGTTTCCTGAATCTGTCCAGTGATTCTGAAACATTGTTTGATTATAAATGCTCAATAAATGATCTAAGAAGCCACACAAAGTTATTCCAAGCATGAATAAATGTTGCCAGGTTAACCACACCTAAGTGGTTTGGGACAATCTGCAAAAAACACACACAAAAATCAGCAGTTTCAGAAATGGCAATCCTAACTTGAGGTATTTTTTTTTAGTGTAGAAAGCCTGTTCACATTTGTTAGTCATATCAAAAAGGTATAGACATTGATGACTGAAGGGATTAGATCAAACAGCTGATATATTCATTAATTATTACTTACAGTAGCAATCCAGGTATGCTTAGATGACCATATGAAACTGTCTGAAAGATGAACTGCACAAAGTCCCTTCCTTTTGTACTGGTTTTAAAAAATACTGCGATTAATGATATTTTAGAGCAACATTTGTTCTGATGAGTGATTTATATGTCAGTGGTAATGATATAATCCCCTAGTTTGATATGCAATAACATATCCTTTTATCTGCTTGTAGGCAACATTCTTATTTTAAGAGCTTACATACAGCAAGGAAAGGGGTTGTTATATAGACCTTTTTGTAGTTCAACAGCTAAATCTATAAGAAGTTCTGTGGCTTTCTTCATTCTTTCATTATGACATAAAATAGCCAAACTCTTACTGTCTCCTCCTCTGATTTGGTGCTCAGATACACAAACAGCTTGGCATTGAAGTGCTTCTCAACTTTCTAGATGGATGTCAGTCAAGTTTCATTGATTCAGTGTTCATGTTACTGTAGTTTTCCTTTCCCTGGCTCTTTTGGGACATGCACATGTTTAAATTATTCATTAACTTAAGTGCTTACCTGCCCTGCATTTAAGCAGAACTTAAGAAGGATTCTCTTTGCAACTCTGAAATTCTGGGTTTACATGCAGGTGTTGATACTGGTGTGTAAAACTTTGTTGCCCATGTAGTGGTACTAATCCTTCCCATCACTTCATACATGGTTTTCTTATTAACACTTCATCTAAATATGCCTTCTAATTTTTTTTCTGTTAGTTTCAGACATCTAAGAGAGTATTTTCCATTCAATTTTATCTTAATTTTCTTCTTTTCTTTGAAGCTAGTTCACTCTTCAGGATGTTATGACTTCAGAGTTTGTTCAATAACACAGATGTTGTGTAGGTGCTGCTGGTGGGCAGGTGGTGCAGAGTTGGAAGTTCAAGGGTGTGAAGTGTGTTTCCATGCTCATAAAGTTATTTGTATCAATAACAAAAAGTACTAAAGATGGATAAATAAGAATGCTCATCCTGGAGAGTTTGGATGTGATGGAGTCTAAGTCTCTAAAAAAGAACGATGCTGCTTTTGCTTACTAGGGGTAGAACAGACAATCCACTTAGTATTTCTGAAAATATTCTGTTTTCATGTCAGAATGTAACCATCTGAACTCTCAACTTAGGGAAAAAACTGATGTTTACCCACCATCAGCACCACCTAGAACTGACACTAAACCAGTGGCAGTGTGGTCCACAGTGCTTTCAACTACCTCCCACCTCCAACAATCATCAGACTTCAGCTGCTTTCTCCACTGCTTCCACTTTTTCCTTCCTGTCTGAAAAGAGTCCTATTTTATCCTGAGCACAAGCAATATCAGGACCTGGTATACTCCAGTGAATCTAGTATCCAGACTCTAATAATGGGTTTAGGATGATTATGCCTTAATACAGCTCTGTGAAAAAGCCTGCAGAGGTATAAGCTATTTCAAACTACTTTGCACTTCATATAGTTATTCACTCCATGGTGTTTTTCAGATTTTTTTCCCCTCAGCATAAAATAAGTAAGACTACCTGAATTAGAATTTGATTTCAAAAAGCTATCATAAAAATTAGTATTTTACACTCCCCTGTTCTCTCCAAAATGCCCACCTAATCACCTTATTTTTGTTACCCATAACCAAAGTCAGAACCTGGATAGTGGTGAAACACTGCACAAATTCAGCATTTCTGAAGATGCTTTGGACAGGTGGCTTTTCCTCCACTGCTGCAAAGCAAGCCTCTAATACACTGGTTTACTTTATTTGAAAAAAATTATTTGCATTTGTGCTGCCACAGCTAAAATCATCTCTAATATCCAGCCTGGGGAGTTCAACAGCTAGCAAGCACCACACAGAACTTTGCAGTGGAAATATCACCGCTCTTCGTGTTCAGATTTGTCCTTGTATAATTGGCTTTTGTGTTGCTGGGAAATTCTTTATGCATGGGTGAGGCAAATAGTTTACTTATAGGAATACAGTACACGTAGCATCCTGTAGCAAAATGCACATTGATTCCAGTGGTACAAGCTCAGGCCTAGAAATGATCTTAATTCTTGAGCTAGTTAGCATCCTAAAAAAAAAAATAAAATTATACTCAGACTGCCTTTTTCTTTTCTTTTGCTTGTATGTTAATCAAATATCAAACCAAAAGTAACCACAAAGTTTTATTCTACTAAATGTAATTTTTGCTATTTCTATCCAGTAACTCTACACAACCACTTTCCTTATGTGTGTTCTGTTACCTTTTTCAGGGACCTCATCAGAACACAACAATTTTGATTCAACACTCAAAAATATGGTTTGCAGCAGGTTGAGTTTTCTGTTGGCTTGTCAAAGGCTTTCTTAACCCCCACCCCCAGCAGTGATAGCAACTAGATTGTCACTTAGGGAGAAAACTTGTAAAGCAAAATCATGTTTGTGCTCTTTTAGCCTTAAAAAAGAAAACAGCCAACCAAACTAAACAAAACCTCACAATACACTCCCCTACACACAAAAATGGGAGAAAAAAAGACCCATTTTCTTACACTGCTCAGTATACAACAACCTTATAGCTGGAGATCCTAATCACGTAAACAAAAATAAAATAGAACAGAAATAAAGGAAGTGGAAGACATTAGGATGCAGGACACTGCCTAGCACTTTGCCTCACTCTGCACTGTGTGACAGGAATTTCCAGCTCACACTCTCAGTGGAAAAGTACTGTCTGCTTCTGCCAGCGAAGGCAGGACTCCCCCGCCCTGAGGGACTCTCAGGGTTGTCATCTGGCACTCACCTAATGGTTAGGATTTGCTTTGCAATCCCTCTTTCCACTGGGTTTAAACGTGTATACGTGCAGGGGAAGGAAAAGGGACATGCTTGTCTCTTGCTGCAAATTCACATCAGTTGGTTACAAACTTTGGGCTTTCCTGTGGGCTTAACTGAACACGGTCAGTCTGTCATGGAAGAACTCTATCCTAAAATCTGAAAGCCTTTAAAGAAAGAAGGAAGGTCATCCCCATTGCTATTTTATCCAATGTGTTGAGAATACAGAAATGAAAACTTTGGGTTTAGGGTGTACTGAGCACACTTTTACACTGGTTTCTTTCACGGGGTTCCACAGTGCAGCCTTGGGACGCTTGAGCCAGATGTGTTGCTGAGGTACACATGAAGATTTAGGTTCCTGCTGACTTCATAAATCCATCATTCAGGTGGATACTGGAAACAGTTGAAATTTGCCAGATTATTAAAAAACAACTCTATTGTCTAAGCCCAGTCAGTGCCTTTCCCTACATCCAGGTAGCAGGTATGGATGGTGCTTTAGATGAGCCAATTTCTCCTTAATTACAGCAACTCAGGAAGGGCTCAGAATGTTGAACGTTGGGCAAAGCTATACAACAGTTGTTCAAATATGTATTCATGGTGCTTAGAAGTATCCACACAGAAATTCATTAATAGAATAAAGTAGCAAGTGCAACAACTGCATTTTATGTTTATGTATGTATGTATATATAATGTGTACATATATATATATATTATTCTTAAACTGCATATAAAATGTTTTACAATGTCCAACCTAACACCTTGTGCTGCACTGCAGCCAAGGGGTGTGTGCATTGGATACTTCTCTGTACTGGAGTGGAGGAAGGAAGGGAAGAGGACATGCCCCCATTTGTCCACTACTAATCTTCACATTTCTGTGTTAAACTCTAATGGGATAAAATACAGTAAAATGGCCATAATGCTACTGATCTGTCTAAGATAAGTAATTTTTTTCAATGTACTCTGAAATTGGGAAATTGTGGGAGGCTCAAGTTTACTTGGTATCATTTAACACATACAAAAGTTTGTAGGCAAAGAGCTATCTCCTACTGAAGTATTTCTTTACACAGTTTCAATATTGATACAGAATTTAAATTCTCTTATAATTTAAATAGACAAATAAATTATACTGATATTATGATTAATATTAATTTTCCTAAGAAAGCATTCAAAGCCTTACTTGTATGTGCCTATCACAAGACTAGCAGGTGGCAAAAGTTTTCCATCACCATGTGTCTAAAGCTGCCAAGTGGTTCCCAACCCTCTGTTTCTAAATGGTCCAATTGTGTCTTCCTCTCTTTGCACTGCCCTTGCTGACCTGCACCTCTGTTCTGCAATAGCCATATTAGACATACTCTCCATCTGAAGACCAGGTATCCAAACACACATCTCCTTGTTGTTTTCACAGTGTACTGCTCAGACTGTTGCTGTGCATTGTTTGAAATGTAACATTCTTGTAGGAAATCCTTAAAAACCCTTATAATGCAGTAAATCCTTTAGTTACCTGTAGTCAGCTAACAGGCTTTGTAAGACTAATCATGGCTATGTGCTTGACAAATATACACAGGATACTCTATTCACAAAGGGAAGCTGATAGAGTCATTCATTATTTTATTACTTTACATTAAACAAACTTAAATCAGACTTCAGTGTCTCTTGGGGAAAAAAAAAAGTAATTTGCATTACTTTTTGGCAAAGGCAGAATTAATGATATCAAATACTTAGCAACTCTTCTACTCAGAGTCTTTAATTCAGTATGAGATAATTTACACAGTAAGAAATGACTTCTAAAGATTCCAGACCAAAAGTGACCAGAACATTTTACCCATTAACAGCTGCCTGCTTCTGAAACTTGTCTCTTGAAAGGGAACTAGATACGCTAACTTTTGGATATCTTACATTTGAAACTGTGTGATATCTACTCAAGATCATTGTCTTTGGGCTGATCTGGGTTTTTCTAATGTGCTGAGAGTCCTTTGAGCTAGGAAAAATACAAAAATAAAACAGCACATTTTAATAAGTATACAAACATTTATAGGAAGGATAAATTCCTTATGATTACAGTAGAATAGTGTACGTAAACATGTGTATGCATTATTATACATTACCTAACCAAAAAGGAAAGATAAATAACACTGTTTAAAATAAATGTGGCTTTTAGATGCTCTAAAACGGTGGAGTTTGGCACAAAATGAGGAAAAAACCCAAAGACACCTTGACTTGACACTATTAAGTCCTGTAGCTGAAGAAAACTTGGGTTGACATCAGACCAGTATTTGGTAGGGCAGAATTGCCAAAATAATATTTGAAATAATTCTGCATTTGTTGCTGCTCATGAGAAAAAAAATGCCACAAAGGGGTCCAGCTGTTCATCTGGGAACAGAAGGCTGCAGTCAGGCCTGGTTTTCTTTCCATTTGCAGAGGGATGTGGTGGCTGCTCCTCAGCATGGCAGAGCTCTGCGTGATTCAGCAGATTTCTTCCCCAGGGAACGGCTCACAAAGGCTGGATGAATTGAGGCGTTCTCACATCCCCTGGCAGAAGCCTGCACAAGTCTTGGCTGAACTCTCCAGGGCTGGCAATGGCCATTAATCTCTCACTTACATGAGCACTAAAACTCTATTAATGAGTGCTTTTCACACACACACAGTAGCATTTCCAAGAACTTTTGGCATTAGAACTTAGGTGGTGTTTTCGGGGTTTTTTGGGAGGGGGCAAAATGTATCCCAGCCATCAATGCCTATGGGCATTCCTCTGATATCGTGGTCCTGATGTTTTTAAGTGTTGTGAGGGATTTTCTATTACTATAGCAGTAAGAAACAAGCTGCAGCTCTGTATTGCCACATCTCTGTCACCCATTCAAGTGCAAATCTGGAATCATGTCCAAGCTTTATGGAAACTGGGACCCAGGAGCGCTGAGCAGCCCTCTCCCTGTCCTGCTCCTCCACCCCAGAAGCCACACAGTGGCATACCAGGGTTCAGTATTTCCCAGCTGGAAGCATCAACTTGAATTCCCTGTAGCAGCAAAGCTAGATGCAGTTCTGAATATTCTTCCTCTGGATTTGCAGGAGAGCTGCTCCCTCTGCTGAGTTTTCCGTGGATCGCCACCGGCACCTGATGTCCTTCCTCACCATGCTCGGCCCCAGCCCCGACTGGAACGTGGGGCTTTCTGCCGAAGACCTCTGCACCAAGGACTGTGGCTGGGTCCAGAAAGTCGTTCAGGATTTAATCCCCTGGGATGCTGGCACGGACAGTGGTGTTACTTATGAGGTAGTGGGACTATTTGTAATGTATTCAACTCTATTACCTTAAAGAATTGGAGAATTAAAGTGATTTAGTCCATGGCAATGTCGTATGTGCCTTTATACTACTCTAGGAAAAAAAATTCTTATAATGAATTAAAAGTCCTTTAAACATGCAAGCTACAGTTACTGTCAGTCATTTTATCTGAATTTCTTCAGCATTATTATTGATGGGATAATATTACATTCACCTGGGATGTTATTACCACAGAACCACAGATGAGTAAGGTTGGAAGGAGCCACAGTGAGTCATCTAGTCCAACCTCCTTATTTAGGCAGGGTCATCCCAAAGCACATCGCACAGGATTGTGTATGGTTCTTGAATATTTCCAGTGAGAAAATATTCCCTCACTTCTCTCTGGGAATCTTTTTCAGTGCTTGGTCACCGACACACTAAAGAATTTCTTAATCAAGTTCACCTCTTACACTCACACATTGAACACATGAGGACTTAGTTTGCTGAAAACTAAGCATTTGGGTGTCCAGCCGTTTGATGCAGATCTGTGTGCCATCAGCAGCCACAACAACTTGAGTTTCAGCCCGTTTCAGCCCAGTGCCAACTGTTCTGTTTGGCACTGAAAATTGTAACTATTCCTGACAGCAAGGATTGAAACTCAATTTCTCGTCACTGTGAGGCTCTAGAATCATGTGTTCTCTGTCTCCATCGCTCCTTCAGTTTAGGAAGAAGTTAGATAAAGTCCTGGTTTTGACCAAATGAGTTCTGTCAAGTGAATTGGACAGTTTAGGTGTCCATGGGGGACATGTACCTACACTGTGTGTCTGTGCAGCCAGTACAGGCAGGTGAAGTGAGACTAGATTAGTCCCATCCTCAAACAGGACACTTGTTTCCATGTCAGATGACAGGAGATGATTGTTTTTTCCTTTCAGATCTGGCCTCTTTGGAACCTAATGGATTTCTCCAGTAATAATGCAGCTCTGAGAGCATATTGAATAACTTATTTCATTTTATTAATGTAGTTATTTAACCACAAAACAAGGCATGCATCTTACTGTGAACCCAGCTGCAGGCCTGAATCAGGAAGTATCAGAGAAGTGCTTCCTGACAAAGCAAAACAAAAAAACCACAAACAAAAACCCCACGTAAACAAACAAACAAACCCCCCAAAACCTAAAAAAAAAAATAACAAAAAGAAACAAAAAAGAACAAAACCCCCCCACAAAACCCAAATCATTCAAAAAACCCCTTACCATTCAGTATGAATGTACCATTAAGTGTGAATGTAGCAAGTTCATCTTACATTGGAATGATGTAATTTAACATTTCAGAGAAGTTTTAATTTCTGTAGACCAACTGTATTATTATTAGTTTATTTTCTAACACTTTTTTCTCTTTAATCACAGTCTCCTAACAAACCTACAGTGCCTCAGGAGAAGATCAGACCACTTACAAGCTTAGATCATCCCCAAAGTCCCTTTTATGATCCAGAAGGAGGATCTATCAAGCTGGTAGCCAGAGTTGTCATTGAGAGAATCGCACGCAAGGTATAATATACAAGTAAAACTCTCAGGCAAGCAGAAAAACCCACTTCATAAACCAAAAAATTAATCCTTCCTCACCTTCCCTCCAAATCTACACTCCTGAACCCACCCCCAACAAAGCTAACGTCAGAAAAAACTGTAACTGTCTTAAGGCATTAGTTCTCCTACTTCTGGTAATTATTGCAACTTCTTAATTGGGGATGTTCTTTAAGTATGCCCAGGAATTCGAAGGGAGGAAGGTGCTGCAGGTGCAGCTGTGCCTCTCTCTGCATTCACGTGGGAGTTTCCTGTATTCCATCTCCACGACAACTCTTTTGCAGGGGGAGCAGTGCAATATCGTTCCTGATAATATAGATGATATTGTGGCAGATCTAGCACCGGAGGAAAAAGAAGAAGGTACATTTTAAATTAGTTTGTGCAGTATTAATTTGTATTTTGTTTCATTCTCCGCTGCCATTTGTAGATAAGGAACAAAACTGACTCAGGAGCAAAACTTCCACTCAGGGACAAAACGTGATTTCGGTTTTCTTCTCTTCTACTGTCTACTATTAGCATTCCCTTAGACAGCAAAGAAATTGCATATATTCCTAGGAGATGACAATAACAGTATGGCTGATATAAGAGAGAAGCCTTTTGGAGTTCAGATAAAAATTACTTTTTTAAAATAAAAGTTAGCAATTGGTAATTCATTTTTCTACTGGGCTAAAAAGAAGATAAAATACAGAGGGAAAGAATGTATCCTGTTAAAATCTCAAGTAATCATCAGCCAAGTAAAAGGGAGAAAATGGAAGACTATTTTTAACATTCAGTGCCTCTCCTTGCATTTTAGATGATACCCCTGAGACCTGCATATATTCAAACTGGTCCCCATGGTCAGCCTGCAGCTCTTCTACGTGTGAAAAGGGAAAGAGGATGAGGCAGAGGATGCTTAAAGCTCAGCTGGACCTCAGTGTGCCCTGCCCAGATACCCAAGATTTTCAGCCATGCATGGGTCCAGGCTGCAGTGATGAAGGTAACCATGAATGAAAGGTGGAGGAGAAGAACAGTTTCTAGGGTTTTCTCTTCCTTTAAAGTTCTTAGGGCTGCTGCTTGCTGTAGTATGGCTTCAGTTATGGCAAACGGTGGGATATTTGCTGAAGAACACAAATTGAGGCTGGCTGTGGGCAATTCTGCATTTCAGCTGAGTCGGCACATGAAGAACACAGAAGAATAAAGGAAAGCAGTAAAGGAAGGAATAGAGGAGAGGACCATGTGAAAGACAGTATAAAAGTGATGCTGCACACAAATGGGCAGCTACAGGTTTATCAGCAATGCTGTCAAGACTTGCAATTGAAATGGCTCTCTGTGTTTTAGATGGTTCCACTTGCATGATGTCTGACTGGATTACATGGTCCCCCTGTAGTGTTTCCTGCGGAATGGGAACGAGATCTAGGGAGAGATATGTAAAACAGTTCCCTGAGGATGGCTCCATGTGCAAAGTGCCTACTGAAGAGACTGAGAAGTGCATTGTAAATGAGGACTGCTGTAAGTATTTTATTTAGCTTTATAAAATTCAGCCAATACTAGCAGCACTGGCCAAACCATTTTTTTTTTTTTTTTAATATGAACCCTACTTATGAACAATTTTCTCTGTCCACTTTGAACAGCTCCCAGCAGCTGCCTTGTCACTGAATGGGGGGAGTGGGATGAGTGCAGTGCCAGCTGCGGCACGGGGATGAAGAGACGGCACCGCATGATCAAGATGACTCCTGCTGATGGCTCCATGTGCAAGGCAGAAACCACCGAGGCCGAGAAATGCATGATGCCTGAATGCCGTAAGTGGCCAGGAGTCGATCTCCTCTGCTACAGAGAGGCAACATTTTGGGACATCGTTCCAGCACACAAAGAACACAGCTAGACTGGAAGCTGCGTTGCTTTTTCTCCTTCTCCTTAAAATCAGGTCTTTTAGGGAATGTGAATTAAGTGCTGCAACCACCACGGGGGTGAGAGCATCGGTAAAAAAGTGTCCAATGGTATTACTGTATGACCCACGCAGTGGTGTGTATATCAGCAAGCCATACTTAAACAACCTGAAGTTATGGAATAAAAGGTATATTTAGTCATAAGGCTAGAATAAAGCAAATAGAACAGTGAAACTAAACTCCCTTTAGTTCATGAGCAGTTCAGAAATCGAGGTGCTTCTTTTGTGCAGTCAGCCAATCTCACCCTTACTGTCACTGTTAACACTGGTTTTAATTTCTTAAGAAATGTCGATATTCTCATCAAAGAAAGAGATAAGTTTCAAAATATTTTTGGTAGATATAATACGGAAGTTTCACATTTTAGACTGACTTGACTTCCAGTCCTGTCCACTGTGCAACAATCCAGGAGGTTCTTTATATGAGTCATGATTGAAACATAGCTTCTTAAAGTATTTATTCCTCAGATGCACTGGGACTCTGCAGGTACAAATAAGCTATAGAAAAAGACAGTAAAGAAAATATATGAAAATCAAGCAAACCTTTCAATTTAATGTAGTGTTTTCTGAGCTACTTCAGCAATATAATTTAGCTTGTGAGAAGCAAGCATCATTGGCCGATGGCAGATAACACGGAGTACATTTTCCACCTGTATTACTTTCAAAACTTACATCTTCATAACTTATTTATCAAGAACTCATTACCTTTTTATTTGCATGGCAGATACCATCCCCTGCCTGCTGTCTCCTTGGTCTGAATGGAGTGACTGCAGTGTGACGTGTGGGAAGGGAATGAGAACCCGGCAGAGGATGCTGAAATCTGCTGCTGAGCTTGGAGACTGCAATGAGGAGCTGGAACAAGCAGAAAAGTGCATGCTGCCCGAGTGCCGTGAGTGTGGGAAGCTCCCTGGAAAGAGGAGACTCATTACAAGTGGGACAGCCTGTTGGGCAAAACTCTCTCACCATTTGTTAGCATCGCTTCTTGGCAGGCATATCTAGTGTGCCTTGTTACAAAAATTATTATTATTATTATTATTATTATTATTATTATTATTATTATTATACTACACTTCCAGCAATTGAGAGCTGGGATATGATTGTATCTTAAATTCAGCTTGTCTTAACCCTATGCTGATGATTGGTGTTGCTGTGGGGGTACAGTTCTGCATATTTAACACACTACAACTTCAGGCAACTGGGGGCTTCCCAACAGTAAAAAAAGTCAGAATTATAAACCTGTTTTTTCACTCAAATGCAGAATGTGTGCTAGGAGGGAAGATAAGAAGAGTCAAAATCACTTGTGGGATTGATTCTTTTAGTTCACACAAAGAGCACAAAAGAGGCTTTCTTCACCTTTGATACATCTGGGAAGTGTATCATTTTGCAACCTGCAATAGCATCTGAGCCAGTGCTTGGTGTGGAGGCAGCTGCAATGATTTTTTTACCTCACTCCATTAAAATGCCCCACCTTTTTGGGTAGTGCAAATTTCTAGTTACTTTTCAGTCTTTGTGAAGGATGATAGCCTGAGGTGCTGCTGGATGAATGAGATATGATTGCCTTTAGCATCCTGTTGCCAGCTGGTTTATGAGGTTTTATCACAAATTACATTATTTTTCACAGAAAGTGTTGGTTAAAAAGGCTTTTACACTGTAATTGCTCATCCAGCTTTTCTTAAATGATGTGAAATATCATTTTGATTATTATTCACTAGGGCTGTAAGTGTTAAGCAGTGTTGAAAGATGAAAACTTTTAAGATAGAATGGTATTAGTGAATATAACTTATTGCATAACACCGCCAGAAAGGAAGGTTTGGATCTCAGAGGTAGCAAATTCTTTTTAAATATAACTCAATTTTCAACAGCTTTTCATTACAAAACAGACATATGGGTGGGAAAATTGAAGAAGGCACAGGAGAATTATTTATATGTTCTTTGTAATTTGAGTGATCTGCCAGCACCACTCTTGAAGAAGAAATTGAAGAAAGTGTCAAATAATAACTCTGCTAGGAATGGACTCAGAAAATTTGGATGTGCAGCCTCCAAACATCTGCTGAGCCAACTGGAGGCTGAAGTTGTGTTTGTGTCTTTTAGGGCTCATCAGGCACATCTGTGTGTTTTTTACCCTTGTGTTTAGACCTGATGGCTTTTGTGTGACGGTTCTTCTTCTTCGCAGCCATCGACTGTGAACTCACAGAGTGGTCCCAGTGGTCCGAATGCAACACCTCCTGTGGGAAGGGCCACATGATCAGGACAAGGATGATCAAAACAGAGCCCCAGTTTGGAGGAGCAGCGTGCCCAGAGACCATCCAACGTTCCAAGTGTCGAGTCAGGAAGTGCCTGCGAGGGCAGGGTCTGGAGAAACGGCGCTGGAAAGAGGCCCGGGAGAAGAGGAGAAGCGAACAAGCGAAGAAGAACTTAGATAGTGAGCAATACCCAGGTGAAGCTGAGACCCTTCTGAGTGTGCCCAGGGCTGTTTGTCTGTTCTGCACAGCAGGAGTTTGGGAGCAGCTCCTCTGCATGCTGCCACAACAACTTCAGCAGTTCAGCCTAGGGAAAGTTTTAGCAAGAAAATAGCCCCTTTCAGTGTTTGTCTGTCACCAAAAATCTGTGCAATAATGTTAAAGTGTGACAGAGGTTTAAGGCACTCTGGAGGAAGGGTCACATCTGTCCATGTGCCATCATTGAAAAAAATTTAGATACTCCACACAGAAGTAGGGGAAGTGAAAAAAATCAAAAATTTAGACCCAGCAAAGAACCAAATGCAGTTTCTGCAGGTCTGGGTGATAATCTTTACATCCAGGTGCCTTTGAACTTTTAACAGATTTGTTCCTGGATCCAGTGCTGAATTCCAAAACTGAATTAATTTCCACCTCAATAATCTGATTCAAACTTGGAGATCTGCTCACACTGCTTTCTCAGGGAGGGGAAATATTATCAGGCACTGATTCCTCAACTCAACAAAACATAATACCTCGTGCTATAGTTTGCATTGTCTGAGTAGGAATTGCTGCTAAGTTGTGGTTCACGCTCGTCTGACATTTAAAAATTTGCTAATTTTATGTGTCTTTTATAATGTAGATAATGTAGACAATAAATTCTTTTAAATAATTTTTTCACAAATTCACCTTGATTGTAACTTATCAGGTGGTTCTGCTACTAAAATATTAACCAAATCACTTAATTTTTCAGTTTGTAGACTGAAACCATGGACTGCTTGGACAGAATGTTCTACACTCTGTGGAGGTGGAATTCAGGAACGTTACATGATGGTAAAGAAGAGGTCCAAAAGTACTCAGTTTACTAGCTGCAAAGACAAAAAGGAGCTAAGAGCATGTAATGTTCATCCTTGTTAACAAAACACAAGGTTCCAAGTGATGCACTCTGAGCTAAATGGAAAGTCAACCTTGGTTTGGTTTTTAAAACAACAGCAACATAAAATATAAAGTGTATATTAGTTTTCATTTTTGCAGTGTGGTTTGCTTTTTAGTCTTGCTGGTGCAAGAAAAAAATATTTTATAAATGTTTCCTCACAGATTTATGCTGAGAGTAGATCTTTCGTACTCCAGCCAGCCCTTAATGCATAAAAAGAGTAAGTAATCATGAATTATTTAACTAAAATACAGACATATCTGTGAACATGGAATAGCCATATAGAAATACTACTTGTAAAGACATGGGATGCATGCATATTAGCATAAAAGTGACATGTTTCATATGAGGAAGGGTTTCTCTCTTGATTTGATTTTGAAAATCCAAAGCAGTGCCTACATGATTACACAACTATGCCAAGGAGTAACTTCGGTAATGCTGGTTCAATAATATTAAAGGTGCATGTTTATCTTTTTACACTGTTGGGTTAAGCTGATAGTTATAATAATAGTAATAATAATAATCCTAAATATTTTTCTTCACAAGGATACTGCGGTCCATACAAAATGGTCTTTGTTTCTTTAAAACTTAAAAAGGAAATACTTTGTGCAGCTCAATAGTGATGTCTGCCCACTACACAGTCAGAGTCAAAACAGCACACAAAGAAAATGTATGAATGTCATAATATATTTAGGTTCCATACTCCTATTTTGGGTTTATCCACTACCTCTCAAAATGGATACAGAACTTAGAGAAGTTGGTCCTGAGAGTTGCAACAGCTGTGTCACAGAAACTCCTCCACGTGATAGTCACTAAAAATTTAGATTCATTTTCATGAGGATGTTAATCACAGGTGAAGAGGAAAATAGTTTTGTAATATAACAAAAACGGTATAAAAAAAGGTGAGCCAGGTTCTCTTGTATCCCTTACAGCAAACAAAGGGAAGGGAGCCTCTGACATGAAATAATCAAAGTCTTTTAAAAAGGTAATTACAGCTTGACACAAGAATACGTTAACGGCAGTGTAACTTATGTATTTTGGTTTTTTTTACTCAGAATGTAGAATAAGCTAAAAATTACTAAATTTGTGAGGGTTACCCTTTTGTAGATATACCAGCCAGGTTAAATGTCCTTCCTGACCACCTGAATGATCAAGGGAATGCCTGAGATGAGAAAATAACTTCTCACCATCTCCTGCAGAATTTATCTCTATTCCCTGTGTGTAATTGGGTATAAGCAGCAAGACCCTTGGGCTTCACTTGTGATTGGAATACAATATTGTCCTGCAGGTTTAACATTAAAGATAAGAGGTTAAGGTTATAGGTTATCTTTTTGTCCAGGAAAGGCAGCATACACCTATGTCTCTACAGAAGTAATACCAAGGCACTGAAAATGAAGACTGTTGGTGTTGAACTCTTAAAACAAGCTTGAGAGAAATGAATGGAGAAAAAATTATTTTATAGTCTCTTTAAACCAGCCTTAAATAATTTACTTGCTTCCTTAACACTTGGTCACAACCCTGAGCATCTGACATCTGGATTTTAAGTGTTCCTGTTTGCTGTGCACCACAACTCACCGAGGTTGGTCAGCTCCACCACCTCCATCCCTGGGGATCCTCTCACTATCCCCTGTACCTGGATGAGACACACCCAGCTGGGCTGGTCACATTACATGGTAGGGCTTTCCATCATCATTTCTCCACTGAACCCTGCAAGGGCTGCTCAGGACTTCCACAGCTGCTGCATCCCATCCCCTCAATGTATTGTACTGCTCTTGGCAGATTCAGAAGGAAGGAAGGGCCAGGAAAACAGTGGTACCAACCACAGTGTTAAGCTTCTCCCGCTGCTGCTAAATGAAATGGGTGCAAGCCCACAGTCAACCAAAGCAGGAGAAAAAACAATACAAGGTCTAATGCTAAAACCAAACATTTTACATTTTGTACAGCTTGGCTCATTTAATAATATTAATTCAGATAGTTTGCCTTCTTGGGCCTCTTCAAAACTTCTGCAGTTTATGTCTCTGTAGCACTGCCATTACAGCCTAGCAGCGAGTCCATCCCTCACTAAAGCATTTATGACCTTACCTTGCTCATCACCCTTTCATGACCAAAACAAAGACCCAACAAAAAAACAGTGGAATGACACAGATACTGGAGGAGTGACCAGCTGAGCTTGTTTTGGGTAAAGAAACAGCTGCAGAGAAGGGGCTGTAGTGGTCAATGGCAGGGCAGAGCTACATCTGCCATGGAGACACACAGCCCACCAACCCCCGTGAGCTGCTCTGGCTGAGCTGACAGAGCTGTCCCAGGTGAAACCATTCACTCAGAAAAATAATTTCTGACTATAAAAACTGTGACAGAGCAGTTTTGAAGGCTTGGATCTGTGAGAGTTCGGGCCAGAGGAAGCAGAAGAAGAAAGTTTCTCCTGACTGGAAAAAAAATGCTATGAGTTCATGAACTGTATTTTTTCTCATCAACCCTTACCATTTGTAAAGCTGTTCTTGAAAACTATGCCTGTTTTGGCAAATAGTCAATTAAAACCAATGTTGTGTTTTCATTTTCACATTTGTTTCAGTTCATCAGGCTGTTTTGCCCATTAAATACTCCCTTTGCCAAAGGGTACATTGTCCAAATGCATCTTTAGATATATAGGAAATATACAGTATCTTTCTGAATGTGTCCACAAAATTGCCAGTTAAAACAATCTGCCATTCCTTTTGCTATAGTTCTCACTAATTTGATTCTCCATGTATCTTTTTTTTTCCCCTCTCAGAAGGCTGTTCAGTTTGATTTCCAATCATTTCTCTTAGGCTCATAACAATTATGAACATTGGAAATGACTTTTCTTTCCCCACCTTGTTAATATATGAAATGACAAGGTAGATTGCACCGGGTCAAAAATGTGTGATCATTCCTGCTTAGGTTCAGCTTTTCACACTGTTTTTCTGTTGAAACATTTTTCAAATGACTTGTCTTTCTTCTAACTTGATACAAGAGAAATATTTAAGCTTGTTACATTTTGTAAAAAAAAAATAAAAAGAAAAGAAAAGAAACACAAACAGAAACAAGTGAAGAAAAAATAAGAGGTTGATTTTCTATTCAGAAAAAAATAAAAGCTCTGATATACAATAAATATGTAGAAGTCTTGCATTGTTACTGTAAACTTTCTAGTAGTGTAATAGCCACTGATTATCAGTCAATAAAAATAAGAACTGTTATTGTTCTGATGTCCTGAATAATCCTGCTGAACTGAAAGCACAGATGTCACTCCAGTTTTGTAGACCTCAACTATCAGATCTTAGCATTGTATGTATGTGTTTTATTTTCTAATATACAGACTGTAGAAGCTTTACACATAATAAAAAAGAAAAGTTAGGGGCTTAACAAATGTACAGTAGGACTCTGTGTGTGCAGCATACAAGTTAAACAGTTTTGTTTAATTGCATTTTTAGATTTCCTTCGTTGTTTTTGTTTGCTGTGGATTTATGAAAAAGCTACCATGAACATTTCTTACCAAAGTCTTGTGTAGATGTTTTGTAGCTGTCTGGCTAACACATTATTATTATTATTATATTATTTTGGAATAAAGACATCTTTACTATGAATTTTACACTTGTATGAGGTTCTGTTCAACTAATATGATCATGTACACCAAAAAAACACACTTAATATGAGGAGTCAAGTCATGTTCTTATTTACATTTTACTCCTGTTCAAGGTTATGAAATACTGGGATTGAGTGGATTTTACTAGAACCAATCATTCTGTCTACTTGGAAGTTGTTTGCATCAAGGTCTTTGTCAAATGGTTTGTTGTTTTCTAGAAATCACAGGGTAACTTAAGAACATTACGTAAATTACTCTGTATTACTCTCATGTGGGTTTCGTTGCTGTTGCTGATTTTTAATAAAAGAGAAACTATTTAAAAGAAAGCATTTTAAAGCCTGGTGATACATGGAAGGAAAAAATTGTTAAAATTGGACTTCTGAGAAGTCTGAGATTCTGTGAAACTTTCAACAGGTATTTTGTGTTACTAGAGAACTATTTCAGGACACTGCGAGTGTGTCACTGATAATTCCACAGGAAGAACAGAGGTGAGGGGAGCCACTCAGCAGTGCTGCTGCTCTAGAAGTCTGACTATATAACAACTTGCAGCCAGCTAGGAATGACTGGTCTGTGCACAAAAAACCCCTCTATGCTAGAGCTAAGGCCTAACAAGGCTGAATGGAACCTACAGGTAGTGCCCAGGGATGACAAGCTGCGAATTCCCTACCAGTAAGTGAAGACCCAGTCTGGTTCAACACATCTCCACTGGCATTTAGCTGTTGGGTCTTACTGGGAAAATGCCTGTTTTTTCCAAGCAGGTGTTTCAAGATGTGTTTGTCAGCGTGTCCAACAGCAGTGTGGGGCACCCCAGAAGTGCTGCTCACCTGCCCTGTGCTGGCCCCTGACTGAGCATCCCTGTGTCAGTGGAACTGGGTCACTCAGGGACCGTGCCTGCTGCCAAGCTGCTGCCTGCAGAGCCTCTGCCACTTTTAGAAGCCAAACTCACCTTTCCCTAAACTCTGCTTTGCTTGCTGTGTGAGTTCATGGAGCAGTGTGATGTCCTGGCACACCAAGCGGTAAGATCTCAAACAGCCATCATGATCTTATGGATCATAAAGTTGTATCTGATCAGTTTTCCCTTGGAAGGGTTCACAGAGCACCTAAGTCAGCTCAGTGAATATACGGCCTCTTTAAGTGCTAGCCAGCCAAGGGACTGCCTGGGACCTGCCTGACAGCATGTCTGACCTCACTTAGGGTGCTCTTTGCATGGCCAAACACACCTAAACCATACCCAGCATGGCAGAAAGATGATGGGTAGAGCAGGTCCTCAGCTGGGACTTTTAATATGAGTAAGTCGACTGCCTCCTCTTCTAGAGAGAGCTGCCAGCATCAGGGCCATAGAAACTGAGTGTCTGGGATGGGAAAAACACCCCAGCAAAACCCAAAAATTACACACAGCTCTTAGCTAAAGCCTGAAACTTAGTGCAGAGTATAATTTCCATTTCTGCTGTAGTTATTGATGCCACAACATACTGTCACATGGCTGTGTTCTTAGTCTGCAAAGCAAGCTTGTGTGTGTGTGTGCGTGTGTGCACCTCCGTGTAAATACATACAGTGGCACACAGTGTGCACATACTGACAATTTCTTCGTAATTTGGTTGTTTTGGTTTTGTTTTTCACTTAGAAAGTAGAATACTAACAGGGGTGAGACCTTTACCAGTAAATTGAAATACACTAGAAAAAAAATCTCTTGCTACCGAGTTTAAGGCACTTTGTGTTCTTTGCTCCACATGCAAACGCATTTAAGATCTTTATTGCAACACTTTCAGCTTTGGGGCTCAGTGACTTCACAGAGCACTGTGCAAACCAAAGCAGTTATAGGCCACCTGAATGGTCCTGAGTTTTATCTCCTCTGGTTTCCAAAAGACAGAACAGTCATTGCCATAACTGATGGGTACATTAGCTGCTTCGAGGCAATGACAATTATCGCACGTGGTGAAAAATTTAGATGCTTAATGCATCTAAAATGCTAATTCTTGGAGCTCTGCATTGTCATCTTCTTCACAGAAGTTCTCAGGAACATCAGTGATTCTGCCATCAGTAATAAACTTGCAAACACTGAGACAGGAGTGTCTTCACTTTCTGTTTACATGCTAAATTTGCATAAGTAGCAGAAATTAAGCCTCTCATAACTCACAGTTTGTATCCTTTTCGTGGTAGGGTATTTTGAAATGAGTCTTTTAAAATAGAAATTAGACATACATTTCAAAGAAAGACCAAAGGTTGTTTCCAGGCAGGATAAGCATTTCTCACCACCCTTCTCACTGCACTGTTTGAGGCAGCAGTGGCATTGCCAGCACCTGCCTAAGGACAGCTCTGACTGTTGTCTCTGAGGGCTCTGTCAGGAGTGTGTGGCAACATCTGAGCAGGCAAAAATCCACTGCATGATCCACCCACTGTGCCAGATGTGTCTTTAGTGGCTTTCATGGCTTCAGCCCCAAGGCCATCCCAATCACCACAGACAGTGTCAACTCAAGGGTCTCTCTGAGAGCCCTGGACACTCCATGAGACAATGCCCTACAGTACAACATCTGCCTTTTGGGGCTTATACAGAGGTCTGTGTTTCGGCACAACAGGCAGGACTGTGAATGCCCAGATGTGGTGAACAGTCACACTCCTGGTGCTCACCATTCAGCCTGAAAGTCACCAAGAAGCTTTAAACACTCATCCACTCAATGCCCAAATGTAAAAAGGACCCCAAAGCAACATGGTGTGTACCAAACCAGCTCTACCTAAAATGCCTTTTTGGCTGAAAAGAGAGAGAGGGAGCCACATGGCCATACCACAGAACTTTTCCAAGCAATGCTGTCCTTACCACTTAAAGACCTGGATGATGCTGCCAAAAACTTATCCCCTCCCTGTGCCTGTAGTGGCTGGGCTGGCACAGGGAAGGAGATGGGATGGAGTCTATCCAGAAGGCACCAGTGCCTCAGCCACAGGTTCACCAGCACTGATTGTAAAACTAAACCGGGTGGGACTGGTGTCAGGCTTAGGTTTAGAAGAATAAAAATTTCCAGAGCATTCCAGCTCTAGCATTCCATTCTAGCAGCACTATCAAACTCTGGGGAGGCAGTGAGCATCCCCTGCAGAGAGACAGTGCCTCTGCCCCAGAACAGCTTAGGGCTCAGGTCAGCAGAACAAGGGGTCTCAAAGCCCCCATTCTGCTCCTGAAGAGGTAAAGTGAGGAGGATGTATAAGATCAGCCAGTGGCACATCCAAAAGTCTCCTTAAATAACCTCCCCACAATAGAACTAACGAGGCTGGGGTTATGGTTTATACTTCTGTTGTATCACTATGAGCATTAAGCCAACAGAGTTTGGCCAACAGTTTTAAAAAAACCCATTAATAACAAATCCACACTTTATCCATAAACCTCAAGGTATCACACGTTGCTTTATCAACATAAGTCAGAAGGTAAAAGAACAAAAAAAAATTTTTTTTTTACTTACAGTACCCTTAAGCCCACTTGAGCAGTGNTATATGTAATGAAAAGAAGGGGTTAGACTTTAAGTTATAACTATATCATGAGTTCAAAGTGCATGAAGTGTTATGAATGGCAGAACACAATTTTTATGCCTCTTACATTAAAAAAGATCCTCAGAGAACAAGGTGCACAGGTGTGGAATAGTACTTCCAAGTGCAAACAAGCAGCTGAACTATTTGGAATGGCTAAAATATTTACATGCTCTGTCAGAAGCCATGAGGGGCAGAGGAGGGGCAGGCACTGATCTCTTCTCTGTGGGGACCAGTGACAAGACCCAAGGGATTGGCCTGAAGTTGTGTCAGGAAGGTTTAGATTGGATATTAGAAAAAGATTCTTCTTCCAGAGGGTGTTTGGGCACTGAACAAGGTCCCCAGGGCAGTGGTCACAGCACCAAGGCTGACAGAGCTCAAGAAGCATTTGGACAATGTTGTCAACCACATGGTGTGACTTTTGGGGAGTCAGCAGGGCTCAGGATCAGACTTGATGATGCTTTTGGCTCCCTTCCGACTCAGCATATTCTGTGATTCTGTGATTAAAGGCAAAAGTGAAATATTTGGCAATCAGTCTACTTGCAAATGTATAGTTCTGTACTTTCGTATGACATGGTTCAAATTCTAGTTTATATGCACCTTAAAGGTCAGAAGTGAGGACAGATGCCTGTAAATGGATCGGTATTGAAGGACACAGCAGCGTACAGGAAGGAATCAACCTCTGCACATACACAGGCTCGAAAAGTCTGTACTGGAAGTTCACCTCCTAGAGAAATAAAATGACATCCCACTAGATGGCACTGGAAGCCAAGGAACACAGCTGTGTCTGGGTGGAGGAAAAAAAAAAAAAAGCCCAAACTAAACACCAAACACCAAAAAAACCCCCAACCAAACAAAAAAGTACACCCTCCCAAATATAAAAGCCCAATTAAGCAATAGAACCCGTGTGCAGAGCATCACTGTCCAAGGGTCCCAGAGGCTGACACATTTTTCTCTCTGTATCTGCCCACTCTCTGCTGACACTGAGAGCCCACAAAGTCACACCTCTTGACTGGTCTTCCAGTGAGAAATCTGTACCTTCCACTAGAGAAAAAAAAAAATTATCAATTTTCAGAAGCAGCAGAAATCTTTCAGCCCATCAATAACCACTCAGCCAGGAGGAGAAGGTGTATGGCTTCAACCACTTCTGCAAGGGAAGGTCAGGGAGAGGAGGTTTGAAGGCAGGCTCCCCGAGTGCTCATGTTGGGGTGCAGGGACTGGGGATCCAGCAGAGCCAGGAGTGTAGTCAGGCTTCCCAAGGCACCCAGGGGCTGGCACAGAAGAAAACACACGGGGTGAACTCAGAGTTAGAGCTACACCTGGGGATTTGAGGCTGGTGTGACTCAGAAGTTCTTTTGGTGACGTTTCTTTTTGGACAAGGTCTCTTGTGCTGAAGCCAGTAAAGCACCTGTTATGGTTGTGGTGGCATTATTTCATTCACTACTATTGTGCAAAGACAAGCCCTTTTCAGGTGACAATGCTTTAGAACTACTAAAGAATCTGAATGACTTACTAGAGCCTGTGCACTGAAATGTAGCCCCAACCTTCTCCTGTTTGTTGAGTACAATGGGCAGCTCCACCACCCTGTACTCCAACCTACCTAAAATCTCTTCTGTGCTCAGATAAAATGTAGCTTAACAGCAGTTGAAAGGTTTTTTTCTTCTTGAAAAGCCTATAGAAAGTGTTGTCTTTCTGGAAAGAACACCAAGAAGGATTACTGCGTCATGTACAATGATCATCAGAAAATGGTGCTCTCAAGTTTCGAGAAAAAAGGAGGCCCAGACCTAAAATGTTTTATGTCTTTCTTGGAAAAACAATTGAAAACATTTGCTCAAGCCATCAGTTGGGTATAACACCGAAATTTTTTCAGCTCTGGATCAGAAAAAGGGTCATAAAACTGAAAAGTACTTTTTGTCATTTATAATAAATAATACAAAAGTAAGAACATCCTAACATCCTATTTCCTATGAGTCTCGAGTCACGCCCAAAGCCACGCCCAGCTTCATGCTGCCAACCTCACTTCCCTGTGTGCATCCCATCGAACACATTCCAGCTGAAAACACACCATATCAGACCAAAGGCAGTGGTTCAGGATTAGGGCAGGTGCTGCAGCAGTGACACTCATTGAGTGTTCCCTGAGTGCCACACAGGCAAGGCAGCCAGGCAGGAAGGAGAGCGACAGCCCTGTGCCATGACACCGGGAATCTGCTGTGCTCTGGGAAACCTGGATCCCTCCCTGCTGGATGCTGTGGCTGGACAGCTCAGTGACTCCTATTTTCTGGTCCTCAATCCCCAGCCCTTCACAACACCACACAAGAAACCCAGAGAAGCACCGAATTCCTCTGCCTGGCTGCAGGTCAGCCCTTTTCCCTTCCAAATCAGACCGTTTAAAGGCATTTGCTGTGTCATCCCAAAGGGATCGATGATAGAAAAGGACCTCTAAGGTCGTGGGTTTGGTGGGTTTCCAGAAAAAGGAGGCCCAGGGCCAAAATGCTTTATGCCTTTCCTGGAAGGACAAATGAAAACATTGGTTTATGCCACTGGTTGGGCACAGTGCAGAAAGATTTTCAGCTCTGAGTCAGAAAAAGGAATATAAACCTGAAAAAATAATCTGTTGGGGGATTAAATGAAGCTTGAAAAAAGTTTGTATGTGTATCAGTTTAGAAACCTTTGCACTGCAGTTGGAATTGCAACTTTTAAATGTATTTTTTAAATTCCAAATGAGCTATTTTAAAACAGTTTTTTCTCCTTATTTGCATTAAAGTACATTCTAAAATTAGAACTCTCTTACAAGTCAAGAAGACAGTGGCCTTGTCTGTTTTGATGCAATTTAGAAACTGTTTCAGCATGAGTCACCTAACAAAGCAGAACTTCTAAAGTTCTTTATCAAAAATAGGTTAAATATTAAATTAATAAAAAAGAAGCATTATTTCTTTCTAATTTTGCCAATTAGGAGGGAAAGCCCCAACATCTCATATAAGAACAAGGACAACAGTTATGCATATTATTCCAAGTAACAGTTACTAAACTAATTCCAATTTATAAAAGGCACTTCTACTAATTAAGATATGAATTTCACACTGCAAATTACGATACACAAACAATACTCCTAATATATTTTTATTTTCTGAACTATAAAAAAAAATTTTAGTCATTTTAGAGTTTTAAATGTAACATATAACTGCCAACCACTTTATATCCCTTTAAAATAGTCGATTTTCACCAAAGTTTCCTTTTTTTCCAGTTTATATTTGGCCCACTAGGTACAAATCTCTGGTATGTGCTGGCTCTCAGAGCATCCTGCCTGCAACATTTCAAGAAGGGAGAAGTTGCTGAGGCAGGAAATTGTGAGCAAGGCTGTACTCCCATCCTGTCTTTTCTGACCACAGGGCCAACAGGACTCATGGGGAATAGGTTTATCCCTTTTTGTATTGCTAGAAGCTGGAGCACTGCATTTATATTAAAGCAGTATTAAAAAAAACAACCCAACATGTCTCAAGCTTGGGATGCCTGCCTTCTATATTTTAAAATAGATTAACAATAGCATTTTGCTCTCAAATCACTTTTTAGAGCTTTGCATTTCTGTGATGATCAGAACTAGATTGGTATACTTAACGAGGAACAACACAGTTATTTCTGATTTTCTGATTTTTTTTTCTCTTTTCTATTCATAGTTTAAAAGAAAAATTACAGGGGGAAAAAAACCGGAACAGCTGATCTCACAGTAAACACCCGTAACTCAGGCAGAGAGTTTATTTGTGTGCTTTGTTACTTCCAGGAAAAAATAGTTCAATTAATTTCTTGGGTTGTTTTGTTTTGTTTTGCATTTGGTTTTGTTTTGTTTTTGTTTGTTTGCTTTTGGGGTTTCTTTGTGTGTTTTTTTTTGTTTGGTGTTTTTTGTTTTGTTTTATTGTTGTTGATTTTTTGTTTTGTTTTGGTTTTTGTGTTTGTTGTTTTGTTTTGTTTTTATTTGTTTGTGGTTTTGTGAGGTTGTTTGTTTGTTTGTGTTTTTTGTGTGTTTTTTTTATTATTATTATTGTNGTGAGGTTGGTTGTTTGTGTTTTTTGTGGGTTTTTTGTTTTGTTTTTTTTTAATTATTATTATTGTTGTTGGTTTTGGTTTTGGTGTTGTTCTTTTTTTTTTTTTCCAGTTAAACGCTGGAAGTTCTCTCCGGAAGGAAGAGAGAAGCAGAAGGAAACCCCTTCAGCCGTGCCCGGCCGCGCTGGGGTCCCCTCCGAGCCGCCCGCGCAGCGTCTGCAGGCGGCAGCAGCAGAGCAGCTTTGCAGCACAGGGGGCTTCGCCCTTTCCGAGCCCCAGAGCCTCCAGCCAGAGGCTCAAGGTGAAAAACAGGAGCAAACAGAGCTCCCCATGAAACAGCAGAGCCCTCTGGACTTTGATGCTCTCGGGCTCTTCTGCACAACCCCAGCCTCTCCGAGCAGCAGAGAGCGGGTCAGAGGGTGCCTTGTGAGCGCTGGGGGATGGGCTGCTGTGACCCGATGGGGTCTCGTCAGCCCTTCAGGCACTACTGAGCACAGCTCCGACAAGGAACAGACTCCTTACACGCTCTAAAACACCACCATCACCTGAGAGCGAGATTTCTCCTTTAATTTAAGCAGTTCTCTGGAGCAAAGTCACTTTGGCACAGCTCCGAAAAAAGAATTCCAGCTGTTAAAATCAACAGTGATGTCGCGCTTAAGCTTTAGGTATGTGGCCCACAGAACATCCCTGCAGTAATTCAGGCATCTGAAATCCCTTGCTGAATGTTTTGGAAGAGTCAGGCCCCTCAGAATTGATCCTATAAATAACAGCAGGGAACTGATTGCTCAGCCCTCGGTTTTCAAACTGCTCTTTTAGGTCTATTGTCTTCCCTAAGCTACCCCTGCTGGCATGAAGTGATTATGTTAGAGAGACTGGAAAGTGGGTGACATAACTACGGAAAAGCCTGAACAACGCACGGTCTCAGCCGAGCAAACTTTGTTTGTGATACAACAAAACCTGTTCCCTCTTCCTTGCCTTCAAATCCAGTAAGACCAGAATGGTACAAAAGCAAGAACTAGGTTGCTATGACTACTATAAATTAACTTCAACATCTTCTCCTTAACACTTTCTTCTGAAAAATCTAGCTTCTGATCATATAATACATTTTGAGTATTAATCTAAAATTTTTCTGTCATGTTCCTAATTTCAAATGTATGTAAGAATCTTCAGGCACTCCAACACTTCTTTTAAGAGAACACAGAATCACACAACTGTTTAGGCAGGAAAAAATCTTTAGGATCATCAAGTGTTTCTTTGCCCACAGTTAATTTTTACAACCCAACATGCATTTGTAGCAGGGATTTAGGATTTGGCAGGGAGAATTCTTTTGTAAAGAAGGATGGATGACAATGTCTTTTCACACTTCTTTGCTTTTTTAGATTGGGGAGTGGGTTGGATCAGGCATTGTTCTATAGGGTGTTGGTTATGTAACACCTTTCTTGTTCCCTATGTATTACACTTCAGTGTAATAATAATAATAATAATAATAATAATAATAATAATAATAATAATAATAATAATAATAATAATAATAATAATATCCGAGAACCTGATCCCTGCAAAAATAACTCTTCCCTGCAGGAAGGAGGACAGACAAAGTGAATTGGTCATACCTTCTTCCCAAAATAGGGTTAAGGTTGTGCATATTTTGAATCCTATTAGTGAATTGCATTACACAAGCCAACATCTATTTGCTGCAGTGAAATTTTAAATTACCCCCCTTTAAAATTAGGTCAGCTCATATCACCTAAAAGATCAGTACTGTGTGATCAATCTTAATATTGTTATCAAGTAATCTGTAGAAAACTGCTTGGCAGAAAATGCACTTTGACTCCATGCCCAGGGCTTCTGCTTTGTGATTAATGATTGTGCTATTCCCCATTTGAGACCTGATAAGTTACACCTGTCCACCACTTAAGCAGACTTCATCTGAAATTCATGGGAGCACTAAAAGCCACCAAAAGCAAAAGAAGAACAAAAGGGGAAAACTGTTCATGGTATTTAGAGGAAAATTTGCTGCAAGTTTACATTTCAGACTTCCTCTTTGACAATCATATACTTTCAGAGTGCTTCCAGTTTAATGTTTTCCAGACATATGCAATACTTTTCACATGTACAACTCTGAATGTGTGCTTACCATTACAGGAGACTTTTGCCATTCAATTATTATCCAATTGACCAGAAGAGCAGAATCTATTGTCTACAGGTCAGATTAAATTAGGCTGCAGTTCTCCAAGTACCAGCTGGTAAATCTGTGTAATCTATGGATACTGGATATTTGTGTGATGTTATCTACTTAACCCATATATTTTTGCCCCATAGCATTTTCTCAACATTTTATTGGCTGAATCATTGTTGATTTACTGCCACATGTGACCCATCTCTTTGGACTGCTGTCAGGGCTGCAGTTCCCCAAGACACAGGAGGCCAGCAGCAGGCTCTTAGCTGCTCCCCACCTACAACTGCCCCTTGAATGGGCTTTACACATGACATTAACTTAATTTTGGATATTATTAATGATTAACATAATTAGGAGATAATGCCCTCAGCTTGTTGTTTCACATCATGAAATGCTGGACAGCTAAAAAGGCTCAATGGCCAAAAACACCTGCTTGTTTTTTGACTAACCACCAGTCCACACCAGCAGCTGTGCTGGTACAGCTCTTTGTGGGGTTGAACTGGGCTCAGGGTACCACTCTAGCTTAAAACAGAAGCAAAACCTGAGGGGCTGCACACTCTTGCACTGGAGCAGGGACAAACTGGGGTGGTACAAAGAGTCTTAAACTGAGAATATTGCCAGACTCTTTGCTGTGACTCAACGACAAGTAGCAAAGAGCACCCATCATGCAGAGAGTTACAAAAAAGCCAAATATAACTTACACATTAATAAACACTCATAGCTGTTTGTTCCATCTCCTCCAGCATTTGTAGTAACAATAACATGGGAACAATGCAAGGACAAGAACAGGGAGGAGTTTTATCTCATATTTAAATTCTGAGGCATTACAGTGTTATGAACAGCTGCAGTTTGCTTTGGTTTATTTTCCTGACAGATAATATTTTCTGATATTTTTTTCCAAGCAGCTTACTGGCAAAAGATTGCGCCATGCAGTGGCATTTGACAACTAGTTCAGCCACACAGCTAACAGAAGAATCTACACCTACCCTGTCCTCAAAAACAATCCTTCTAAAATAAAGAACTTGACTGTTCAGAACTGGAAAAATACTTCCTCAAAAACCTTATCAAGAAAAATAGTGGGTGGCTTTCAGCATAATTTTGGTGTTTTCTCAGGTCAAGCTTGGGTTAATACTCATAGCCCAGTTCAGTGCATTTCCTACATGAGTCTATGCAAGTCAAACTGCCCAGTGACTTCAACAAGACTCCAGCATCTCTAAATGGAAATAAGTAGATAATTTCTTGGACCTTCTTTGCTCTTTTAGAAACTCTTCAGTACCCTCTCACGTTGTTTCTTGGTTTAATTTTTAAACAAATGTTAATCGATCTCTCTGGGAGCCCTATAAAACTGAGCACATCTCTGGATGCAATAAAGCCAGCAGAAATTGTATAAAAACATAACATTCACATGGCTGATACTTAACTTTTCAACAAATTCGTAATTCTTTATATCTCCAAATTACACATTTCCTGCAGCCAAGAGATGACTGAAATGATATAACTGAATTTCACAACTTTGCAGATAATAACTGAGAACAGCAGGCAAAATTGCAGCAAAAAAAAGAGAAGAAAACATTTCTCCTCCCCTCCTCAACAGGACTTTATTTCAGCAGTTTGCTTCACAAAATAAACAATCTTTCCAGTACAATAAAACCAGTATGAATCTTGTGATTTTTAAATTAAGGTATGTGAGGGGCTTGCTTCGATTATATAAAGTCCACATCATAAAACATAAATGTCTTTCATGAAACACAAGTGCCTCATGCAAAGCTCTCCCTGTAGCCTTGAACTCTGCCTTGTAAGTGCTGGAAAAGGTGGTATCTAAATGCACAGGTACCTCTCTCTGCCAGAGAGCTGATCCTGCCAGCTTCTTTCACACGCATTTGACAGGAAAACACACAGAAATACAGTCAGTGCCCATCCCTTCCCCCCGCAGTAAGTGGTGGTTTCTCATCAGAACCATGCAAATCCTCCTGCAGGAGGGTGGGAAAGAATTGCACATTGTACTGGCATGAGCAGAGAGGCAGGATATCCAAGGACAAAACACATGGAGGAGGCTCTGCTTCCCGTCCTGTTCTCCCCAGGACTGAGGAGAAGGACTGGGACTGGATGGCCAGATGGAGGAAGGAGCTTCCATGGAGTGGCTCAGCAAATGCTCTGTTGCCCGAGAGCAAGACTTCTCCCTCTCAGCCCTCTCTACAAGCCTTGCAGCCATGTGCTCAGCCCAGGATTTGAACCATCTGTGCTAGATCCCCACAGCATTAATCTCATATTTTAGTTGGCCATAAAGTTGGAAAGAAAGGCAAAAGAGATAAAATGCAACAAAAGCCAAAGAAGTGACAAAACAAATTAAACGGCTGGAGAAAATAGAGTGAACTCATAAAGAATATAATCATGAATATCTCCTGGTGCCAGTGATTTGACAGGCAAAATCAAGGGTGACTCAGATATTTTCAAAAGTTTTTAAAAACTGAGCTGTTACTCACAAATCATTTGATTTTGTTTTTCTAGAGGTCCTGTGTTTGGTTATGTTGTGTACACATTTCATACGCCGATGGCTTTATTTCACACAGAAACAGAGCAACCAAAGTGCCAAACCTTCCTACCACCTGCTTCTACACCGTGACTGGTTTGTCTACAAAAATGAAAAAAGGGGGAAAATTAGGCACTGTTCAAGTTTTCACTTACACACTGATTCTTAGCTACTGACAAAACGCTGCCCTTGGAAACCCCATCAACAAAATGCTGCTGCAGGACATGGGTGCCACTAACACTTCATGCAAGTACAGGAAGGGTTAGTCTAATCTTCTTTCTATCCCAAGGGGTCCTTATTATTTTGGTACATATTAGCAATGCCACTTGCCTTTCCTAGGCCCATTATTTTACACAACAGCTGAAAAAGTTACCATTCTCTCTCTATTTCTGCAGTGGGCAAGTTCACAGGAATCCCCTCAGACCAAAAAGCATTACCTTTAGTGTTGAAACATGCAGCTGCCTCATACAGGATTTTACCACTACAATATCAGTGCCCTCAGGAATGATGAATACCTTGAAATACTGCACCTGGGTGGCTTCTCACCTCAAAATTGTCTACAGTGATGTGCTGAACAAGGTCTTTGGCATGCATTGAACTCCATCTCCCATGTGGGCCACCCACGTTAAGAAGCCATAGTCACACTGACCATGAAGAGCAGACCAGAATCTTTCTGTAGCCAGCACTGGTAGAAGCTTCTTTTGCTGACTTCAATTGTCTGCTTTTCTGAATTGCCAACATTCCCAATCTCTTGCCCTTCATTCCCTTGCATCTGTTTGTCCCTGGCTACAGAAGAGGCTTCCAAAATTAAATCAGGTCCTAGGTCCACGGGTTGGCAATAAAGTTTATGAGGTTTGCAATTAAGTCTTTAAACTGATATTCAGGTTCTAATCCAGTTAACTGAATAAGCAGTTAGCATTAAGAAGAGTTTTCATAATATACCCTCTCATTTGAAGGTACTGGAGTCTCTTATGGGGAGAAAAGGGTTATTTCTTTAATATTTTCCCAAGTGAAGGCAGGACATGAGCTCTTTTCTTATATTTCCTCCAACTCCTCTCCCTCAGAACATTTCATTGTCAATGCTAGACACTTGATTTTTCTTTGTATTTTTTCTTTCTTTGTTTGTTTTAATTTCTATTCTATTTGATAGTTTAAAGGGTCCTTACTTTAACATCCCAATGAGTTAAAAGAAAGTTTTGACCTTGGTTTACTCATGATATAAGTCCACGGACTTCAGTGGAAAACCAGCAATGATCAAGCTGTTCTTTAAGCATTCCATTTAAAAAACATAAATCAAAATATCACATTACATTTTAATGAGTTGTAAATTTTGTTCCCACAAAATCCCAGGCCACCAAATTATAAGCCTTATGAATCCTGATATAGGCTATGATTCCCAGGTGGATCAGGTACAGCTGTTTTTTGCCTGATGTTTCCAAAGTGCTGTTTTAATTTGGATCCTCCCAGAGCAACAAGAACTACATTTTTGTTCTTCTCTTCTTAAACTGTTTATACCTGTCTCACATCCCAGAGCCACAAAGGGCTCAAACTGGATCTTCTTCATTAAAAATAAACAGGAAATCTCTGCAACATTATTCTGCTTTCCCCTCAAAATAAAACCAGGAGAGAGTTGCTACTTCACATTAGGTGGTATGCTTTAAGCAACCTGGTCTGCTGGAAGGTGTCCCTGCCATTGGCAGGGGGATTGCAACTGGATGAACTTTAAGGTCCCTCCCAGTCCAAGTCATTCTATGATTCCTCTAAGAATTACAGAACGGATGTGCTACATCCCTTTCTGTCTTCTGCCAACTCTGTATTCTCTCTGTATTTGCCCTGTTTATATTATAACCATGTGAAACCATGAGTAAACCTGAATAATTTAATGATAAAATATTTCTGTCATTCTGAAGAAAATGTGAAGTCAAAAGAAGAAACTTGTCCATCATATGAAGCTCTGAAGAGGCAAGAATCTGTGGAAGGAGGTGCTGGAGATGTTCTGCTTTTAGATGATGGAATCATAACAAAAAATTCCAGGCATGCCACCCACGCCTCGGGTCTGACCTCCCACGTCTAACATCAACCTACATCTCCGCTAGGATATATTTTTAAGCTGTCCTAGAATGATGTCATGCAGTAATCAAACCACTGTAAATATGGTGCTTGTCGTCATCACTGGAACAAAATTAGCCTTTTATAGCAGAAAAGAGCTTCTACCCCACTTACTGATGTGATCAGAGGGGAAAGAAGAGAATAATCTTGTGGTCTGCAAATGCAGATACAGGTTTAAGTGCAAACCTTAAAAACAGAGCCAAAACTTATAAGTCACTAGAAAAGAGTTGGGAGAAGGGAGAACGGTTTTCATAAAACACTATCATCATGGGGACACTACAATCCTGAAAAAGTACTGGGGAAGCACTGAAGAAATAGCTCATAGTTCTTTCAAGAAAAAAGGGCCACGATCAGGTGTGGCAGGTAAGAAACTCTTCTGACATCTTAAATCCTACATAAAATATGATTCTCTACATTTGTCTCCTGGCATATTCAGGCAGCAGTGGGTCCACTTACTTTGTATTCCTCCACTTACAACAAAATTTTGTACTACTGCGAAGAAACCAAGTGCTGGAAAGGGAAGGGAGGAGAAGGGAAGTATAATGTTAAGAGGAATCTACAAACCCATAAAGACTTTATTTTCATACCAATATAAGTGCATATAAAAAAATTTGGAAAATAACAGAAACTGAATCACAACTGCTCTATATACATTGTGGTGCTGTTCCTCCTGTAAGAATGGTCCTGATGTATTCCTCACCTGCTCCATAGATCATTTTAATCAGTCTTAATAGATTTCAGACTGTCAAAGCCGTAGTATCTATATACAGCCTCTGTCAAAGCACGCATCTTCACATACACTCCCATATGTTTTGCTCAGTCTGTCATTAAATTAATCAACCATGGCAGCTGCTACTAATGGCTTGCTTTAATAAACTGCATCCATCACCGTGCAGGCAGGGTCTGTGTGCACTGCCACAGCTACATATGCTGAGCTCAGCTGTGGGCATGTTCATACCGTCCTCCCATACAGCTCTCATTCATCCTCTGCTGCCACGAGCCACCACCTCCTATTTATCACCCACGGGAGACACAGATGCAGGCCAGGCTGGACTGATGCACTGACCTGCTAGTTTTGGTGCAAAAATAACAGCACCAGTTCCACATTTGCCAAATCCAAAAAGTGGGGTTTGTAGCTTTCAAAAAACACCCCAGTACTGTCATGTTTCCCCAGCTGTTCCAAGGAAGTTATATCTTCTCTCTGACACTGAAAAGGCTCTTGCAGTGCTGCAGAAAAACATGCTTAGAAGATTATTTTTATATTTTCAAGCACACAGTAATTCTCACATTCTACACGTTTCCCCCATTTCCAACGCAATGGGATTTTGGTAGGTGACTCATGTAGCAGTGGCTTCAGCTTAACCCATTTGAGTGCATGCATCATTTTGGTCAGGATCATAAGAGTGCCTCTCAAGAACTAAATAACATTCTTCAGTGAAATACTCATCTGTTATGTACATGTTTTCCACTCAAATAGCTTTGCCTAATAACTCATGAAAGCCTTTAGTACAGGAAAATGATGAGATTAAACATGATGCTTTTTTATATACTTGCTCCCTTCCATCTCAAAAGAACAGTATTAGCTAAAGTCATTCATTTTATCTAAAGGGATCTCTATAATGCTTCATCTGCTAAACAATTTCATTAAATTCTCTGTCTCTAGTGGAAATGAGGTGCAATTTAAAACAGCCTGGGATTTTAGCTGCCCTTATCACTCCTGGGATGCAGCTAATCCGTATTTATTCAGTCTAACATCAATCAGAAGATCTATATGTTACAAGACCTCCCAGGATGTGACTAGTTGCTCATGAGACTGGACTTGTGAAGAGCAAAATGCTGTTCTCCCACCATTGTCACTTGTCACATTTGTGAAAGGCTGGTACCAGACAAACACTGACCAACAATAACAAATGCATAAATGAAAAATCATTTCAAAACAACAGGCTTGTGTCACCACCAAATCTCAAGCCCCACAACATGTTTGCTCTTTAAAAGACACTGGTTTCAGAAGACTGAAGAAGAGATGAGGCAGCTTTCATCACACCAAGCAAATTAGGGAATACTTCCCCTGCCAAACTGAGAAAGTGGAGGTGGAAATCTCTCTGCTATGGTATGAACATCCACAATTCTGGCATTACCTACATTTTCAGAGGTTGATTTGCTTCAAAAAAAGTATACTGTGATGTTGTGTAGGGTTCAGGAGTTACCAGCTGGTGGTTTTGAAGACAGACAGTGTCAAATATTATGCCTTCTGTAGAAAACGTAGGACACACAAATAGCTCTATCTCCAAAAATCATGGTAGGCTGTGCATGCATCAGGAGCAAAAGTTTACTTGACTGTGAAGATATTGTATCCTTCAGCTCCTCAACCAGTAGGAAACAATGTGTTCTGGAGAAAAAAACCGTCTGTCTTGCCCAAAATGGGTTGAGCACACATACACATTGGCCTTATGAGTACCACAGGCAAGCCTGCATACAACAGAGGTATTTTTAGAATCAAGACAGACAGTTCACACTCCCCTTGTAACGCACCATCACTCACCCAGCCCGTTTACCCAGCTGATTCTCACAGTGTGTTCCATGCACAGCTTTGGGAGGCAGAGTGGGGCTGAAGAGCAGCCTCCAGCTCCTCCCAGAGGGGGCTGGCTGACAGGGAAACCTGAAGCAGCAGAGGCAGAAAAAAAGGGACTCTGCTCTCTAGTTACAATCCCCTGCAAGGTCTAGGGGTGTTAAAGTTTTCTCATAACATTACCTCAGGGCATCTTTGGGGTTTTTCTTCTCTTGCTTTCTGTAAATCAAATGCAGGGTTTTGCTTCTGCTGCCAGTTTGATGTACACAGAAAGTTTCTGTGGTGCCCACACAAGCGTTTCCATACTAAATATTTCCATACAGTAAGGGTACTCACATCAGCTGTTACAGCAAATCATACCCTCGTGAGGATGCACAACACTTCTTGGGATCTAGCAAACAAGGTCTCAGCCCAGTGAAGTTTTATGAAGAATGCAAATACCACCCTCAGAACAAACTAGTTTTATTCCAATGAGTGCCCTTGGCTGCAGGATTTAACCAACCTCTGGTTCAGGCAGACTGGCTGCGAGGAGAGCAGCCACATCTTCAGCAGCACACTGACTAAAGCAACCCTTCTCCATCCACCCATGGAAAAAAGCTCGCTGATTTAAAATGCAGTGTGGTTACACAGCTGAGTGTTAACGATCCTGAGAAGCTTTTGAAGGGGCTACAAATAAATAATGCTGAGCAGGGATTAGCAATGGAAGCTTCTGTATGTTTCTCAGGAGCAGAGTACAGCTGACAAAAAGTAGGTGTTTTGGTGAGGTTTTATTCCTGAAAAAAAATAGAATAAGGAGATCTATAGAAAACCTAGTTAGCTGAAGACACAATGACTGAAAAACATTTATAATAATATGTATAATAACTGAGTTCAGGGAAAGGAGAACATCAAGGAAGGTGCTATGCATTTGTGTGCACACTTTCTTTTTTGAAATCCTCAATCTGGAGAGAAAAAACTACTCTCAAAAAATAGTATTCACCATGGCTGCTGGCCTGATTTTTAAGGTGCTGGCTGGAAGTCAGCAATAAATGTGGCACCAAGACACCCAGAACTCCAGCCAAAAGATATTCCCACTACAATTTAGTGGAGTTAAAGGTTTTAGTTTTATGCAACATGAATAATATATTATGATATAATTTTCTATGTGAAACGCTTCTGAAACACTATTTGATGTAATTCTTCTGTATTTCTTATCTGTCTAGGATCACTCTCTCTCTCCTTGTACACATCATCTTGCATAATGAGATTGAGAATTGAATTCTGATCTCAGTATGGGGTATAGAACAGAGATGTTGTTTGAGTGTATGAGAGACTAATACAGTAGTTGGACAAACTGCTTCATATCTGTGCCCTTCCATCAGAAAAATAAGAGAACTTCTGTTTTTCAGATGCTCTACAGGTGCTGATATCCTGATAAACCTTGAACAGGACACCTCTTGTCCTCAGATCCCATATTCTGTGAAGCAAAGCTGTACCTGAGGTCTGACACTGTAAAACACACACCTTTGACACACGGATGAACCCCCAATACACATGGTGTCTCCAAGCCAAGGTACCAGTTCCTGATCCTACATTAGGGAATAAGGGTTGCACAAAGCCCTTCCACACACCAGGATTTTCTCTCTTGTTGTTGAAAATACAAAGATTTCACACCAACATTCATCCAACCCCAGGGACCACTAACGACCTACCTCAGAAGACAAAGTCTGGGTAAACAGGACCATCCTGGCATGATCCAGATCCTTCACCTCATGGCAGAGAGCTCTGCAGAAGGCTCAGCTCCTCTCAGTAGAATGTGCAAAGCCAGCTGTGACAAACCCAGGCCTCGGTCTTGTGGTAACAGGAGAGGAACAGACTTGCACAGCACTAGTTAATTCACATTCTGAGATCAGCTAATTCACGCTCTGAAACCCCCATCTGTAGCTGAAGCTGCCCAGGAATGAGAAATGATCTGCCAAAGGTCACAGAGCCACTGGAGATGCTCTTTTGTGTGAGCCTCTCTGCCTGCATCCCTCTGCCCAGCTTCTCACTGCATCTTCTCCTCTGCTCTCCTTGCACTTAACCTGTTCTTGCCTTTGGCCATGTTCTGCTTCACTCTGGGAGCCACCCTTTCCTGTTCCCCAGGGTTTCAGCACCCCAAAAACATCAGGGTCTTACATGGTAAATTAGGACAACCTGTTCTTCTGTCTTCCAAGCTGTCTGGTGCGATTTCCTGTGCCAGGTTTAGTTCTGTATACAGTACTCTTACATGTGTTTAGTGTAATGCAGTAATGGAACTCCCGTTTCCTTTATTTATGTCCCTTCCACTCACTTATTCTTTCTGCTTTGCTTCCCACTCTGTGTTCCCTCTAGGTGGAAGAGGGAAACTTTTTGGAGGTTTTTATTTTATCTCCTAAGGAAATAAAAATTCCACCTGCACAACGTTACCTGCCATTTTTGGTCAGATATTTAAGATAGCAGAATTTCAATCAGTCAAAGTTAATAATAATTCAAACTTTTTTATGTGAAAAACCCCATATAAGTGGAAACCTATCACATAAGTCTTCAGTGCAGTAGGATTCTCATGTTTTAAAGGCTGAACATTTTCTGGAGGGGAAGAAATTTTCCTCTTCACAATTAGAACTCAACAGCAATTGTGGCATCTACAGAAATGAAGCACAGAACCACTAAATCACTTCATTACGCCTTCTGAGCACTGTTGAAATACCAGTATTTACCTCTGAGGATGCAACAAAATTGCATGCTTCTGGTCTGGCAGAAAGAGCTCTGCAGAGTCAATATTCATATTGCTGTGGGGAAACACATCTAATCTCTATGTAAGCTCCAGATAATTTTGTTATTATTATTTATAAGACGATATATTGGGTAAATAACAGCAGCTCCATCTATATGCAGTGTTAATGAGAAGCTGATTTCAGAGAGCACCAATTTGTAAATCAGCCTTCTGAAAATGAAGGAATGAACACAGCAACATCCTACTGCACTGAGCAGGCCAAGATCTGCAGAGCCTGTGAGAATCATCCCGGGACCATCTTCCCCGGGTTGCACACAATCCTGTGGGCTCAGCATCAAGTCATTCCTTCTCTCCAGTTCATATATTTATCATTTTTACTGAATAAAATTTTGTTTCCGAGCTAGAACAGGAGGTTTTTAATGTAGGCACTGCACAAACACATAGCTGGAAGGAAACTGTACTGCTCTGAGAAGCAGAATCTACACCAACAAACTTGGAAAAGAATTGGAGGGAAGAGCGGCGCAACACAGTACATTCACACAAATGTATGAAGCTTAAGCGTGTTCATAGCTTTACACAGACTTCTTTACAGAAAACATTACTTTATCTTTCTGTAGCTTAGGTAACATTTAAAAAATAGAGTGATTTTTCATTAAAGAAAAGTTTGAACCTGAATTAATGCATGGACCTAAAATATTTCCCTGAGGAACATCAACATTAAAGCCAAAAAGACATCTAAATTTTAAATGTTTTCTAGCAATCATTCTGAAAAATGCTTAAGCAGTGGTATCAATTCCAGTGAGACTGAGATCAGGCTCATCATTAAATTTACGCACTGACATGGAGATTTGGTAACCATGCATGTCCTGGACAAAGGAAGAAATGGCATTTAATTTGTGGTCCTTTGTTTGGATTTTTTTTNTGACTGATCTCTGAGTACTCTGATTGCTCTGTGAACATCAGCAAATCAAAAGCTCACACAGCTAGTGAAGATAAAAGGTAGAACAGAGTTTTCCTTCAGGGTTGATGGGGGATCTGTGGCATAGAATATGAAGGGTATGACCCCCAAAAGGTCTCATTCCTGCACAGTGACCTGGGAACTGCCCTTGGACTGCTGTCAGAACAGGTTGAGGAAAGACTTTGTGCACACAAATCTTCTTTTCCAAGTGTGGGACCCCCATATCTCATTAGCAAGCATTCATGAAGTCTGTACAAGACAAAATCTGCCTTCAGGAATGTTGTCAAAAATCCATGAGGGTTTTTTTCATAAAAACAGAATTGCACCTCAGATCTGCCTCCTAGCTGACGACTAGTCCTGATGGTGCTAATAAATTAATCACATTCTTTTTCTCCAAATAGACATTTTGTATTTCAATAACATTGTCATCATAAGTCAAAGAAAAAGAAAACCAACATAGAAAATCAAGGCAAGCCTGATCAGAATGTAAAAGAAGATCAGCATTCATCATAGCAATTTTAAATAGTGGGAGTTATGAATTTGGCAATTCAATTGCTCAGAGTGGCAATGCCATTAATAATCAGGTGATTATAATTAACTAAATACCCTCAGTCGTGGAGAGTCACGATAAAACAGCCCTAAAGTGGAAAAAACAGAATTATAATGTTTATATTTTCCTCAAATTTCAGTTATAAAGTCAGTTTATGGACTAAATTTTGGTAGCAATTTCTTTTTCTGTATGTCTATCATATGTGCCTTCCTTCACTTTTTATTACTACTGTTAACACTACATTACAAAAAGGACAGAGGAGAAATAAAGCTGGAAAATTTGATGAAATATGAACTGTTAAATATCTTATCCTTCTTAAAATTACAACTTCTACCTTAAACTAGCATTGGCCTATCACTTCCCTGCCTTTAAAGCACGAAAACAGACAAAGAACACATATCTGCTTGAACATCACAGTTGCCAAAAAGCAAAGGTGCTTAATTTGAAGACCTGTAGAACTTCAGCAGCCTCCACACTCAGAGGTGCACGAGGGACTTTCTCCCCTACTGTGGGGTCTCAGAGAACACCCCTCCTCTCCCAAGGGCATTATTTGCTTACACAGAAGTGTGCCCACACACACACACATGTGCAGACTGCAGTGTAAGAATCTGAATGTGTGTGCCTGCAACATCTAAGCCTTCCTCTCCTCCTGTGCAAGGATCTTTTCCCACTTTTCAGGTCTTAGCCTGCTTGTTTCAGAGACTGGTCTTTCTTTCTGATAAGTGACAAAAAGTTAGGGAGCCCCATCAATTCATCTTCCAGCTCTACCAGATCATATAATAAAATCAATTATGTATCATAATATCATGCATGTTGGAAAAGGCCTTGTAGATCCTTGAGCCCAGCCCTAAACCTACCCCATGCCTCCAATTTTCCCTGCTCCCAGATCCTTACACTGTGACTACAGGAGAAATAGTTCAGGTATTCCTTATTCTCTACAGAGATAACGAAGGAACAGGAAATACACTTTTAAATTCCAGTTTATCTACCAGGCACAGTGGGTTTTTTGGACATCATTCCTTATAGAACACCATAAAGTTAAAATGAAAGAAATCTGAAACCCACAACTTTTTTTTTTTCTCATGTATAGAAGGGATTTCAGAAATACTTTAACAGAGAAGCTGAAAGAGCAGGTGCTCTGGGAAAAAGGCAACAACTGGATGTGAAAGTCTGAGAGATACAGAAAGAGTTTGCCAGGTATGGCTATTGTTTCATGGGTCTCTCCTTGCCACCTCAGACACATTAAAACGCTATAGGGACTCTCAGCAGGTGTCTACTGGACTCAGTAACTCATTTTTCTAGCAGTAGATCATGATTTAAATTCACTATGTTATTCCACTACCATAACAGAGAACAGAGTGTAATAACAAAAACAAACAAAAACACAAAACCACAAACAAAAAAACTAAAATAAAAAATGGGAGCTTTCAATTAAAATTTGAAGTACTGCATCAGTTTATGAGACCATCACATCAGATAACTAAGGACAAAAACTATTATATATTATCTATATTATTATAAAAACTACAACCTTAATCTGGCTAAGATTTGAAGAAAACTAATATAAAAAGCAAATATATTTATGATCCTTTAAGATCACTAATGTCTGCTTCTTTTCTTATGGAATAGGGAAACATGAATCCAGTTTGCAAGTGTCAAACTTCAAGGATAAACACTTCCAGGCCAAGCCCTGGATCCCTGACTGTTAATTAAGCCCATTTCTGCTGAGGAAAGGGAAGAAACAGGGAGTCCCTCTGGTAAAATAACAACACCACTGTAAATTAGCAGTCATCTCTTTTGGGTTGTTAATTCTCTTTATGAATAAATCCAGCATAAATGTAATTGAATAGCTAAGCAGAAATTAAACTTCTGCACAAACAAAAAGGATTTGGATCCTACCTCCAGACCTCTGCCAAAAGATAAATGACCCAGTTTCTGCAGGCTAGAAGGGCAGGGGGAAACATGTATGCTGAACGATCACTGAGGAACAGGAAGCTAAACTCAGATGACTTCAATTTTCAGAAAGGTTTCGGCAAAGGTTATACAGGATTTCAAATATAGAAAGTAAATAGGAGAAGAACCAGCATTACTCCTGGCATTTCTAGGCTTTACTAATTTGGGTGCGTAAATACTGAGAAATCTCCGCATAATTTCACTCCTTAAATCCATCGATGGAAGGTGCATTGACATTTTAGGTCAGTCAATTTGCTTTCAGTTCAGAAATAAGTTTTCTTCAAATTCTGCAGAGAACTGGAAGGAGAAAAAAAAATGAGGGAGAACAGATGATTTGTGATTCTGCCTTCTGTTCAGGAAGGGTGAGCTTTTTTCGTACCCTGTCAAGGAAAAAGAGAAGGTAATGGTTGGAACACCATGGTTAGAACAATGAGCAGCAACATGGTCAGAGGGTCTGTCCTGCTTTTGGGACCTTGAACGGGTCACCACTTTGGTATAGAGCAGATACTTTTCCTTCCCGTTTGGAGTTTGGGAGGCCTTAAGTAGGACATCCCAGTGCAAGAGAACTCCTGGAAAGAGAGCTCCAAAACCCCCGAGAAATTCTTTTGTTACATCATTTGTACAGGTGATGGATCACAATACATGAAAACAAAGTGAAACTCAAATCTCCTTGATGATAACGAAGCCAGGCAATAGTCTACTAATTTATTTTTTAAAATTATGAGGCAAATTTTGTAATGCTTGGAGACCAGCTCTGCCAGTAATGCAGAGCTTATTGTCTTTCCAGCTCATAGTTTAAAAAGGCCATTTATATGATTTTCTTTGATCTATGTAGGTTGTCAGTCTTTCTATCAGAGCCTACTGGAAATTTTGTTGATGAGATAATTATAAAATTAATAGATTCAGCATGAAACTTGATTAAAAACAGCCCACTTGATTTCAAGAGCAGAGACACAATAAATACTCAATTGCCTTGCTGGAATTCATCTAATTTTGGGAGGAATATTTTGTATAAACAGTGTATCTACTGGACTCAGGAAATTCTGTTAGGTTCATACAATTAAATTTCCTTTTAATGAAACCACTGAGGGAAAAGTTGGAAAAAGACAGGGCATCTGGTAAAGTATCATTTGCAGACTTTTTGTTACCACTCAGAGCATCCTGTATATGTGCATTTTCAAAGCACAGAACAGATAGTGCATTTTGCTTCTGAAAGGAAAAAAATCTAAAAACTGAAGTAATCCCCAACACTTTCAGTTCTAATTTGTCAGATTATCTTGGCACGAAGTAGATAATAAGTCATGATCCAGAAGTTCTTTTTCACTTAAGATGCCTCTTCTGAAGGGTTCTTTCCTTCTGATTAAAGATTTGAGTCTTCAAATTGCCCTGATTACAGACTGCCAAAGCACTCACAGAACCAAAGCATTCTCAAGAAGTTCATCAGCACACAGACAAACCCTGCAGGAGGCTGGAGGACGTGGCAAAGGCACCAGGGCAGGGGCAGCTGCCAGGAAAGCTTGGGCCAAGACAGAGCCCCTTTGTCCTCCCAAAATCAGCATCTTCAGCTACGAGAGCATTTGTAGCCATGGAGTAAATCATACAACGCCTTCTTATCCGGGGTGAACTCATCCCTGTGCTACTGCTTATATGCTCTGTGCAAGTTGTGTTGTTTGAAATGACTGACATTTCTGCCAGAAAAGACAACAAATCCATCTTTCTTCAAGCAGTATCTTTGAAAAAATAGAGGGGCTAACTCTGCTGGCTGAAGCCTCCTATCCCCATGCACTGCATAAGCTTTTCCCTTCAGCTGGCTCTTTAGCAGCAGGAGTCTTAATGCATGTGGGAATCATATTGTGAACAAACAGTGTGTCTGCTGCAAGTCTGCTTTACATGTTTATATAAAAAATACAAATTAGCATGTGATTCTTCTATATATAATGGAAGCAAATTGCCTGGAAGAAATCCTGCAGCTACCCACTTTACAATTTACTTAAGACAAACATTTATTTCCAGTCAGAAATAACATAGTAATTTTTTGACAAAGGCAACTGTGGAACTGCTTAAATCTGTACAAGGGGAGGCTGTTCTTCTGGTACCAAGGAAAGCAAACATGCATTTACAGATGGGACTCTTATTTTACCACTATATAAATTATGGAGTCACAGTATCTGGGTTTAGCTGTTACAGTGCTTTTAACATTTATCACTGTAACACTTGAAGGCGCCCTCTTTTATTAAGGAAAGAACTGATATAATTTTAGTCCCTAAAGCAAATAAAATTAAAATCCAATCCCAAGAAAACTTTACTTTGAACAAGGAGGAAAACAAAAGACACCATAAACCCTCTCAAAGATTTCATTTCTGCCAGTCTGATTCAAGGGAAGGGCCCTCAGACTGCAGCACAGAGCAGAGGGGAAGCAAAGTGAAGACTAAGAAGGTCTTTAGCTGTTTGCTTCCAGACCTCCAGCAGAAGAAAACACAGCATAGTCAGGACATTGTGTATGCACAGACACACAAAACCTTGCATGTCTAGTTTTTTATCAACCAAGTTGATTCTGAGTTTAGACCATCTGAGAAACACATAAAATTAAGCAGAAAACAAGCTAAATAATACAAAAAAGAAAACCCAAAACCCCCCAAAACCACACCAACCCAGCAACCTAAAAAGAACTAATTCAATCCTATTTCATATTTTCAAATATGGCAATCTTACAAATAAGATGGAATTGCTAGAGTAAATATAACCAGCCTTCATCTCTTTATATGTTGACTTATATACTCCATTTTTTTACATTAATTTCAGAGTAGAGCTATAAGGGAAAATTAGTATGACTTATTATACAAAATCAAAGAGGAAAAGGGGATTACAGTTTACTGTCACATTTACAATCATCTGAACACAACCACATTAGAATAACTATACTCCTTTACATCCTAAACCCATCCACTCCTGCCTTCTGCCTCCAGCAGTGGGTAACAAGGAATGGGACAAACGTTCAGGCAACAAGCAGGTTGTGCTACTTTCCCCAGCTTACCCTGCCAGCCTTACCTACATAATGAGGAAAACAATAATGGCAAGACTGGGGTTACTCTACACTGACAAGTGACAGCTTGGATTTTAAAATGCTGCAGAATATTATCCCCAGGCTGTAACACTCAGCGGTTCTTGCATTTCACACATCTAACATCCCTTACACACGCTTGGAGTAGGAACCCAAAGAGATGGGAACTGTGTGTTGTTAAAACAGGGTGTAATTTTTGGATGAGGGTCAACATCTACTTACAGGCTGTTTTAGCTGAAGGTGCAGGGACACCAAATAATGAGCTGATCAGCATATCAGGCTTGGCTTGTAGCAGTCTCAGGGTTGATCTGTGTAAAGTTTAGTACGTTACCAGGGGGCAATAATATCACAGCAAAGCTGAAATCCCCCCAGCATCAGTTTTGCTAAATCAGGAGAAAAAAAATCCTACCTTTTCCATTTGTCCAATTCTCTTTGGTTTCTTGTTTCTTTAAGACACTGTAATTGAAGTTTATACATCATGTCACATCACTTCATCTAAGGGAATCTGAGAGGAGGAATGAACTTTGGGAAGTGTTTGTATGCATTTTACTTGCCTAGCTCTAAAGTACTGAAGAAGCTGCATGTTATCAAGATGGGCTCAAGCAGAATGGTTGATTTTTTTTATTTTATTTTTCCCCTCCTGTGCACCAATCCCATGGAAATCTCTCCAGCAAATTACAGACACTGAATGGATATACTAGCAGGCAAAAGGCTGGAACCTCAAAATTCAATGCAGAGCAGCAGGTTCTAAACAACACATTAGAATCTGGTCAGCCACAACAGGGGTACGGTGCAGCTGCAAACTCACATCCTGGGTTGCCATGGCTTTGGGGAGAACAGAGTTCTGCACAGACTGAAAGGGTTTATACTGCCTGCTGAATGAGCCAACAGTCTAGGCAGGGCTGCTGTTGACAATTCTCAGCAGTAAAAGTAGCTGTTAAATCTTGAATTAGTTTGAAGTCAGGCTCATTAAATTTGGAAATGAGCTACAAAGATGTTTTCAAAAAGGATGAGAGAGTGAGTCAATTTTTAATTACTTATCAAGGAGGGGTTTTCTTTTACAGCTGTTTTTGTTTTCATGATAAACACCCAGAATTTGAAGGGAATACAGAGATCAAAAATGGCTTGCTTTGACCAATATTTATGCAATATTCCGTCTTCCAGCACACAGACAGAAGAAAGGACAAACATAATAGTCTGTTCTTCTTAAAGGAAATAATCCATGCATTTCTATTCAAGCAAAACTAATGAGACCTTCTGTTCAAATCATCTTAAAACACTTCCTTGCACTGCAATCATACAAAGAGATGCTTTGATCAAAATCTGGCACTCGTACAGCCAGTTCAACTGCTGGAAGATTCTGCAGGTCATTACTTGGAGCTCTCCTCGTTCATTCTCACATTTAATCTGGCTGCATCCATCCAAAGCAAGGAAATCCACAGCGGCAAAGCGATGCACTGAAATCAGGATTTGTGCCAGCATGTTTTGTGGCACTGAGTGCAGCAGGTTCTGGCTTGCCTTGGATCTGGAGTTCACCCCGGGCTGCTGCTCTCCCTGACCTGCTGTGGCTCTAAGCAGAGGGCGTCGCTGCCCGGAGAGGCTGTGGAACAGCAGCGTCAGACGGAGCAGATGCCCACGCTGCCTGCAGTGAATTTTGGGAGGCAATTTTCTTTCCCCACCTCCTTTAAGCAATACCTCCTCTTCTGATCTGGGCAGTCCATTCTTTTTAACAGGTGCAGAAGCTTTTTGTTTATTTGTTTTGTTTGGGGCTTTTTTTTTTTTTTTTTAAGGCAAAGGATAGTGCAAATATTGTCCCATAAGCAAAGCCTTATGCCTCACCTCTTCATGGGGGTGTGCCCTCTCATCTCCCCGGTGCCCACGATCAGGAGACCTTAATGAACCCTGAAATGTAAATAATGCACGTCACACAAACACTTTCTCTCAAAAACTTATGTTTTTGAGAAATTCTAGGGAATTTCTAGGTCAACTTTCCAATATGAGTGAGAAACCTAACGCTTTTAAAAACACTGCTTGATAAAATGATGAAGGGAAGGATATGACCCGATTACTTCCAGCAGCAGGAGAGTGGGCTCTGCAATCCTGAAGAGTAATTCCAGATCTGTTTATCAAGGTTTAATCAAGGGCTCCTCCTACACTACAAATATCTTTTAATGCATTTTCTCCTGACCAGAGGATACCCTTGCACTCACCAACCCCTTCACACAGCTATAATCACGGGACTGGATGGCTCTTGACCTCCTGCACAACAGCACGACCAAACCTGGTACACCATGACCTGCTGACACCAGAGTGCTCTGCACAAGGCAGCAGAGTAAATCATACCCACCACACAGCACCACTGGGGGGTTGCTTTCAACAGATGACAGGGGATTTTTACTTCCAGAACAACAGAAAATGGAGATTTTGAGGCTAAGGGAAAACATGTCAAAATGAGAACCTTTTGCCTCTGAATAATTCTTTCCTTTAAAGTTAGATTAGCTTCAATAACAAATAACTGGGGATAAGAGACTTCCAGTAAACCTGACATGACAGTCCAGTGTAGAGAAAGAAATGGTCTGTGACAGAATGGAGAAGGGAACATTTTACATTATTGCATGTTATTATATTACACATATTATACATTATTATGGTATTACACAGCTGACCTCCCTGATTATGCCAAACTGCGGTTTAACCCTGACTTTCAGTCCTTCCCTCACCTTTCCACTTTTGAACAGAAATGATTGTTATTCTTATTTCAGGGCATGAAATCTGAATATATGTGCTAGTACTCAGCAAAGAGATTGCAGAACATATCAGTACCAACAGTGTTGTCTGCCACATTGATGAAGCATCCATACATATTTTGAGATGCATCCCAATGACAGACTGGCTTCACAAGACCAAAACCAGTTTATTTGATTATGTTAAGTGCATATTCCCTCAGCACACAAAAGATTTCAAATTCTGACAACTTATTACTGAGAGGTATATACTTTCTGATAAGATGATCTAAGTCTCTGAATTTGGAATATTTTCTATGTTACTAGAATTAAAATTATGGAGAATGGAAAGTTCCAATTAATTCAATATCCAGTATAAGGTTTCGTGTTGCCAATTTTCCTACTCTGAACCAGAGATGTGACAAAATGAGTTAAAAGAAAGAAACTGTTAACTAGTAGAATATCTCCAGGTACTAGTAGGTATCTCTAAATACCACAACAATCTGCAATGCCCCTGTGGTTTGGGAAAGGTAATCTGTAGATAAATCCCTTACAAGGTTGTCTCTTTGGAAAAAAAAACAAATCATGGAGTGATTAATTAGAAAACATATCAATGAATAACTTAAAAAAATTCTAATTTGAAAACTAAGTACTGATCATATTGCCTCTTATTGCTAGAAATTCTGAAGAAGCTACCAGAGATCAAATACACTTTTTTAAGGGTGAGTTCTGCTATAAAGAAAAAGCATGAGGAGCAATAATTTTTAATTTTACTTAAGTATCAACGCAGCATTTTTATTATAAAGTCTTGAACTTGGAGGCTTTAACATTTCATTCTAAAGGCTTATCAGGACTTAGAGGTTTTTAGGTTCAACTTCAAAGACCAGCATCAGCTTTTAAAGCTTTCCAAAGTGTCATGAAGCATAAAGCTACATGATTTAGGGGGGTAAGTGAAGGTCCCAGTAAAAACACATTAGCTTCTTCATAATCCTGGAAGAAATGGCCTCCAGCAATCAACTCCCAGTTCGAATTTCTAATTCTCCAGTTATCTAAACTTGTAGTCTCCCAACATCCCCAGCACTCCTTTTTTCCTCTTTTAGGGAGACCACCAGTCCCATGACCATTTCTTGAGATGCTCATAAACAGGAATCTGGGGACTGTTGAGGCACAGGACTTGCTCAGTCCCAAGGGATGCCTTTAGCAACACACTATAGGATATATTTTCCTCCTTTGGAAATGGGGAAATTCAAAAGGGTCTTTTGAATTTGCCTTGCCATAAGGACACAGCATCAATGGCTGTGACAGAAAGTGCCTTCTCCAGCACACACCCCTGCAGCAGGTGGTGGACAAGAGATGAATTACCTCCAGATGAACCTGCTGCTATTTCACTTACTAACTAAAGCTCAAACCACCAAGCTAGTACATCAAAGATGACTCCACTACCTTCACTTTTAGTCAATTTAGGAAGAAGAGTGCTCTTTTTTTTAAAAAACAGAGACTGAAGGTACCCAGTTTCAGCAGATGACACAGAAATACACACTCCAAGTGCACAGATCCAACTCCTGCAGCTCTGATTCCATGACAATGAATCCACTTTCATTCCTGCTCTCTCTCTCAGCTCATTCAAAGTAGGTGCTCAGAGGCTGGTCTGCACTCCTGCTACCTTAAAATACTCTTCAGATGTGTCTACTCTTGTTCTGCATTATCTCTTTCACCAAGATTTAAGTTCATGCAGAAACTGGCTCATATGTCTGTGCTCTCAGTCTAGGTTCTGGATTCTGGGACTGTACAGTCAATGTCAAAAAGTTAAGTGTGGTAACACTTAAATTCAAGATAACCTGGGGTTTTATTTTATCAAATTTTGCAGCCAGCTACTCATCCATGTCATTATTTACATTTCAATATAAAATTCTTAATTCAAAGTACAGAAAAAGTATCTTAGTTAAAAAGAAAACAGTTTATCTATGTTTAGACCTAATTATTGTTGATGTATTTTTTAAAAACATATCCATGAATCTGGCAATTCAATTCCTAATCCCAAATCGACCAATATATTTAGGTTATCCACTGTTTAGACATTTCACTTAAATTAAAATCAGTGGCATTCAACGATACCAGTATGTTCACTGAACAGGCCCTTACTATGATCAAGTTTTGTCATGTGAATATTCAGTATCTGCTGCATGCAGGGATTGCTGCACATCTCATTAGACCAGAGAGCTGAACATATGGAATATCTCTGATCTTTGAACATGTGCAACTCATTCACAGCAACTTGTTACATTCATTCTTGAAATTCTTTGTGTACCTACACACACCTTACATATCCTTGGTAGGTACACAGACCCTGCTCTCCAGTGATACAGAGCCCTGCATACAGTAGCCCTTGTGCAGAAACTGTTTATTAAGTTTTGACTTGGAACACTTACCATGATGAAAAGCAAAAGTCATGCCAGGATGTGGTAGGTCTGAGAAATAATAGAAGGAGATTTCATAACACAGGACTCTATTATCCCTTCAGCATAAAGTGTGAGGGAGGAGGAAAGCCAATAACAGTGGCATAAATTTCTCCTAATGGAGAGACAGGTAGGTTCTTCCCCCAAGGGAAGCAGGATTGGGGTTTGTACGAGGACTAACAGTTGCTCCATGTTTGCCAGCTGGTGAAGAACTCAGCCCAACCTGCCTTTGCCACCCACCCTGTGAGGCAGCAGAAGTAACTGGAAGAAGGGGCAGAACTGGAGGGTGAGGCTGCTGAGCTCCCAGACACCAGGAACTATCCGGGTTGCTTGACAGTCCCCTGGCCAGCTCTGCTCTGTTAGCAAGTGAAGATATAGTGCACAACTTGTCATGATTTCATTTAAAAACCAAATCAATAAATGAAATTGCATTATTCTACTCGAGGATTGAAAACCCCTCCAAGGTTTAGCTGCTGTCAGAACCCCAGGCTGCTAGGCAAAGAGTTGGGAAAAATACAGGAATTTATGATGGAAATGAAACACATTTAAGATTTTTAAAAAAGCTTACTTCATTCAGCGTGCAATTCTGTTTTTGTAACCCCTCAGGGTTCAGCCACCGTGTATTTTGTCAGTTCTGTCTCTTCAACCATATCCCACTGTCTTCAGCTTCGTTTCTGAGCAGGGACGTGGGGGTGTGATGCAATCATGCAGTCTAGTTGTTTGAACAATTCAGTGTTATCAGGCTATCTCTGTGCCATCTATCATCTAGGAATTTATACTGCTTCTCAGATCACTCAAAGGAATTAAAGCTCTTCAGGACATAATTTCTTTCCCTGCAATTTCTTTCCTGGCAAAAGCAGAAAGAGAAATTCAGTCTGTTTTCACTGGAAGTCCAAAAAGTATTAGACTACACGCTCATGCTCAGACAGCTGTACATAAAGGTGTCTGGCTCCATATATCTTAATTCTCTTCACCTGAAATGGAGAGTTTTCATTGTGTGGACAGGGTAGAAAAGCATGTTGAAAGTGAGCCTCATCTCAGTTGCAGCAGAGATAATTTCCTTTTGATGCAATACAATACAATCAACATCTGTGGGAAACAAAAGCTTCACGTAAAGGCTTACAGAGCACAAACAAAAGAGCAGCCCGAGGGGCAGATAATCAGTTTACACAGAACTTACTGTACCCACGTTATCAAGATGGAAAACAGCAGCAGAAATTAGGCTGAAGTGAAATTTCATTTTAGTGTTGCTAAGTACATGATCAAAGAGACCACATTACATTGAGAGCCACTATTCTTAGCAGGCTGGTGGTGGGCACAGCTGACACTTGTCATCTCAGCATGCCAAGGGCTGAACAGGTACTTTCAGGGTCCATTTGGCAGTTTTACCTGTCACTAAAGGCAGGCAAAGTCCTTGAACTGTTACTGCTCTTACAAAATCCCCCAGGAGAATCCAGTAGCTACTAAAAGGACCTGGAGGATTAAGCACATTGGAAACAGTCTACATACTGTAATGTGAAACTCTCAGACTCCCATCTCCTGCCTTGCCTCTGTGGCAGCAGCTGCTCACTCTGCTGCCACCACTGGATCTGTATCTGTCATCATCCTCTCCCTTGTGACACGGGGTCAAGTAGGAACAGCAGCAGCAGAAAAGCCAGAGTGGTTTTGTTGGTTTTGTTTTTTTTTCTTTTCAAATGGCCATTTATTAATGAGCTAAGCATTCCTTGGTTAGTTAACTATTTGTTAACTTCCCTGGATCTAACCACGGTCCCAGAGGATGTTCACTTCAGTGCTATGAAAAGCTCTGAAGTGCTATCCCCTCTCTGTCCCAGCATCATAAAATACTAAACTTTCCACTGTGTTTTCAGCCATTTCTTTTAACAATGCCGTGCCACAACACGAAGCATCTATTGCTGCATCAGTCATAATAGCGCTCAGACATTTGTAATAGATCAAATGTTACTAACCTGGACTGACATCAGAGGACTGAGGTCTAAAATGTTTCCTCGGGGGAACAAATGTCTGTAAATAACTGTATTGTGTTTAAAGGTCTGAGAGCAGCCACTTTATCACTATGACCTGTCCAGTGCCTGCCTTGAAAATGCTCCCCAGTAAAGAGGCTTCAACAGCACTTTCTTTATTCAACAGCTAGTATGGAAAGAGATTTTTATCCCAGAGTAGCTACTGTCTGGAGATATTTTCTTGGAATATACTTAATTTGAAACAAAACAGAACAAAACCAAAAGCCTTAAGAGAAATAACCACATTAAATTTCAAAATCAATTTTTGTCCTCATAATTCTGCTGATACTTTATGGGTATTCCCTTCTACTGTTTGCTTCATAGAGAAATCTTTGCATTCAGGGGGTGTCATGGGCCAGCAGGTGTTGTTCTGAGCAAGGACTGACAAACCACAGGTTGCCATTTCACAGCATCCTCACTCCCCACGCTCTACTCCTCTATTGCTATCACCAAAGTAATGAAGCATCTGAGATGAAAGATGGTAAAAAATTCAGTATCACTGCTCTGAATTCCTCTGTTCCAGTTGCTTTGCTTCTCACTTCAAATTACAATCCTCTGCGTAGCCACAATATCATAAGCTATTGCATCAGAAGTGATTAAGATGTTATAAAAAAATGAAGGATTATCAAGCTGAGGGAATCCTGGCTGGTGTACAGAGATGAACAGATGAGTAACTCGAGCCGTGTATGTAAAATATAGAAGTAAAATACATGTTCAACAAAATAAACTACCAGCTGTGACACAAATTACCATTCCTCTCTTGACTGTCCTGGAGCTATGATGACTTACCTGAGGCAAAGATCCATTTCATGGTCTAGCCTTGTCTTGTATCATCAGGAACTTCTTTGCAAATTATCAACTGAGTGCCCTTGCGGCCAAGAAGGCCAATGGTATCCTGGGGTGCTTTAGGAAGAGCATCACCAGCAGGCTGAGGGAGATGATTCTGCCCATCTACTCAGCCCTGGTGAGGCACATCTGGAGTGCTGTGTCCTGTTCTGGGCTCCTCAGTACCAGAGAGACATGGAACTCCTGGGGTGGGTCCAGGGGACAGTAACAGAGATGATTAAGGGCCTGGAGCATCTCTCTTTTGAGAACAGGCTGAGGGATCTGGGCCTGTTCAGCCTCAAGAAGACACAACTGAGAGGGGACCTCATCGATATCTGCGAGTACCTGAGGGGACGGTGTCACAAGGATGGAAAAGGCTCCTCTCAGTGGTGTCAAGCAATAGGACAAGAGGCAAGAGCAGGAAACTGATGCACAGAAAATTCCACCTGAATACGAGGAAGAACTTCTTCATTGTCAGGGTGAACAGATTGCCCAAAGAGGCAGTGGAGTCTCCCTCACTGGAGATATTCAAGAACTGTCTGGATGCAGTCCTGGGCCATGTGCTCTGGGGTGACCCTGCATGAGCAGGGAGCTTGGATCAGATGACCCTCTGTGGTCTCTTCCAACCTGACCCATCCTGTGATTCTTTTCTACATCATTACGATTGTCTCTTTGCTGCAGCATCAGCAACACTCTTCAGCACACATACAGCCTCCTCCCTGATGTCCTCAATTTCAGCCTTATACTACAGTGACTCTCTCATATGACAGTCCTTCCTGAAGAATGAAGCACTCCTAAAGCAGAAGTTATTTAGAGCTCTACCAGTTACTCACCAAGGATCTGACATGTTTGCTTTAAATAACTGTTCTTCCTCTTCTAAACACTTTTGGGTTTTATCACATTTAGCAAGCAATACATTTTCCAAATTCTTAGACTCCATTTCCAGTCCTTTTACCTTCCTGTGTCTACTGTTTAATGCTTTCATATAATGAGACTGTGTATTTTCTCACAGACAATGCTCCAAAGAGCAAACAACAGCTTTTCAGCTCTCTCACATAGCTAGCAGTCTTCAGTTTGCTAGGAAAAAAATGCCTGCACACCTCATTTATCACACTCATGGAATGTATGCCTGTGTATTTTTCTCTCCAGGTCGACTGGAGAAACCACAAGCCAGGCAAAGACAGCTTTGACCCAAACAAGTGCATGTGCACAGGTAGCGCTTAGCACAAGAGTAACCTACTCTGCAAAGTAGCATCACTCAGGTAATTCTCCAGCAAATACAAAAGCTCCACTATGAAGTTTCAGACAAATTTTTATAACAAAGTCCATGATCCCAATACTAAGTCAATACCCTCCAGGAACTGGCCTATTCTGCACTTTAAAACAGATGTTTTCAAAAAATTTTGTTTTGCATTTCAAACAAAGTTTGCATTCCTGGCAAAAAGAAAATGACTGAAGTCAAAATTTGTCCCAGTTAACATTTGCCAACACAAAGTGACAGTAGGTGGGTATTTCTGGTATATTTACAGCATCATAACTTGTAAGGTTACTTGAACACAGACATCAACTGGGTCATCAAGTCCAATGCTCTGCAGTCTCAGGCAATCACATTGTATAAATCAGTTCTTACAGCCTCCTTGATGCTTTTTACCCCACTAACAATCCCTAGATGTTATACTGCTTTACATAATCTGTCAAACTGAGCATAAAAAGTATCAAAAGTGTGACAGTTTCTGCCTTAATAACCTGCCTACCAATATTTGTGGTGCTGCCATACACATGTAACACTACATCACACCAACAGGGCTACTATAAGGTAACAAACTAAATGGATTTAGTTAAATTTTTGAGACCAGTGTCACCTCATTTAATTTAAAAGTTTAATATTCTAGTTTGCTAAGTAGCTACTTGCACACACAACCTTCTCAGGAGATCATCTTGTTAAAAATTAGCTTGCACATGCTTATGATGCACTCATATACCTTTCCAGTTGTGTATATAATTGCCATAAATGACACAAAAAAAAAAATAAAATTTGGTCATCTACCAGATTTTTGAAAATCTGCTTCCTATCCTGCATATCTTAGACTAAGTTGTTGCCAGAATAACACAAGTGAAAGAAACTCCACTCCCATAAATCCCTGTATGAAAGGTACATGGAAAGATGAGAGGGAAAACCAAAGGGTATAACTGGACTTGTGTCCAGTTATACTGGAGTCAGTTCCAATGGATTCAATGTAAAAAAGTATGAGATGATGCTTGGATTGTTTCCCCTTGCTTTCCAGCACTCTGACATATGCTGAGTTTTATTGCTTCTGAAAAGCATCCTTGCAGCCATTCAGTGAGACTTCCAAACCTTCCAGTGACGCAAGCCTTGTTGTACATCAGTTGCTACTGAAATCACTCATGCATACTTGAGCACGGCTTGAGCGATGTTAAATATGGCTAAAAAATGTTACTGTGCTGATGGCAACGTTATTCACATTACAGCTCCACCAGGAGACCCCCCCAGGTTGAAGCCACGCTGAGCTGGATGCAGCATGTGCTGATAGCAAGAACTCGTGGCTGGCCCCGGGAGCACAGCATTCTAATTGACCATGCAGAAGAGACAGAGGAGGAAAAGCGAAGTTACAATGTCTTGCTTGAAGCTCAGATCACATCTTTTGAATCACAGGCCAGTACCCCTTAACAAACCTGGTTCTTTAGCTTGGGTATGCACAGAGGAATGAGACACAGCAGAGGGTAAAGCCACCTTAAATCACATCTCAAAAAATTCTTCAGGGCCTGAAGGCTCTGAGAGCCACAGCCTTGGTGCTGCATTCACCACTTCCAACCCTTGCTAGTGACAGGTTGCCCAGATGGCAAAAACCTAAGGTGCAGCTCATGTAATGGTCCTTCTGTGAAGAGAAGCACGGAGCCTGCCAAACTGTCCAAATTCTTCCTCACTGGCAGCCTTCCTTCAGCCACAAAATGGAAAGTGGGGGAGACTGAAGGTCCCTGTTATTTCTTTTTTGGTTTCCTTAGAACCCAAGGAAGTTAAACCACTTCCAGTGGGATAAAACCATGCACTGAATTGTATTCTATGACATTTCATCCATGTTTCTGTTTCTAAGGGTAACAAAATCCCATGAAGGAAAAAAAGAATGAGCACTCCCATCCTGGTTATCCCACTGGACACAGACTGACTGAAACAAATGCAGAATAAATTGCCTATAGAACATCAGAGAAAGCTGAATCCCACAACAAGCGAGTATTAAATCTGCTTCTTCTCTGCCTAAACCCCAAAACCTCCAAGGAAGAATTAACCAAAAAATATTCAAAGGCATGCTGAGTTACAGCCTATTTAGAGACCTACTATGCAAGGGGTTACCACACAAATAAATGTGATGAACCCTACACAAGACGTATTTTTTCACACTTTTTCAGAATGGATTGAAGTAAATGAGACTCATTCAAAGCTAAAATGGCCTGTACCAACAGTTCCTTCAGCAATATCTTGTTTTTCTCTATTGCCTTCGCTTGTAGCATAGCTGCCTCCTACCACACATGTTTGCACATTACTGTGGTCAGAAAATGACACAGTCCTACAACAAGATCACCACCTCTGTTACAACCCACACTTTGAGGAACTACTAGTTCCTTCAGCACTGAGAACACTGCTCATGTCCTCTACAGTATGTACCTTTCATTGCTACCACCTCAGACTTGGAATATTTACTTTGCTGTGATTTCCCATTTTGAATGTGTCTTCAACTCATTCACTTCTCAGTGTCTGAACAGGCAAACACACCACAGTTTGTCTGGATCATCCCTGAAGTCTTCAATTCAGCGACCAGCTCCTCCTGCTGATTCACAGGCTTGAAACTCCATAACCACTACTGGTTTTACAATTTCTAAAGCAATCTAATATCAAAGGGAGTCATTACATGAAGAAACTGTACTTCCTACAAGTAATAAACAAGGTCATTCAAAGGTATATAAATACAAACTCGCTCTTGCAAGAGGCAGAAAATTAATTTCTGATGCATGCACCATTGACCTAAGCTGCAGGATGACAATTTACGCTTGTACAAGATTGGACATTCACCCATTATTTCTGTTGCTTCCACTGTCTGATCATTTCCTCCACAGCTTGTGTTGCTGGTATCCATGGCAGCTGCTCCTCTCACCAGGGGCCTGCTGAAAACACCCCCCAAGTGGGGACACAAAGGAGTCACGGACAGCGGGCAGAGGGAAAAAATAACACTCACAGGGTCTTGAAGGCAAAAGGCTTGCCCTTTGATATTTAATCAGGAAAAGCATGTTAATTAGAGAATATCAAAAGCGAAATAGGTCAGAAGACATAGACATAAGTGATAATGAATGTACCACTGAAATAAATGCTAAAAGCCAAAAGCAAAACACCCCCTGCAAACAGGACTTCTGTCAATAATAAGCAAAGAGTGAATCTTGCATGTGTTTTATGCTTTTTACCCAACATTCTCCTCACACAAGGGGAATGACATTATTAAGAGCCAGTCAAAGGACATTTTGGCACTAGCCAGAGAGCAGCAGAGTGTGTTCTGGGTGTTTTATTTTTCTAGGGATTCTTTCCTTAATTCTGACTTCTGCCAGTTTTTCCTGAATGTAATTCAGTCATACAGAGGGAATAGAAAGTGTTGCAAAAATGTCACATTAAGATTCTGCCCGTGAAGATAACTATTTCAAAGTCAGTGTCACAGCCAGCAGGACCCAAGTGACGCAGTGGTTGGGCTGGCAGAGAGCACAGGGGCAAAGCCCAGTTTGCTTCTGCAGAAACCTGCCAGACCTCAAGCATCCCAAACTTGAGGGTTTGTTCAGGCTGGGACACTGCTCGTATGGACAACCAAAACATTCCCCAATAGCATGGAAAGCTCCTGGTAACATTTCCAGCACAAACTGGAGCAAGGCAATCCATCCCTTGGTGCTGCACCACCTGAATACCTGCACGGTGTTGTTAAAGGACAGTGAAACCTTGGGGAAAGATTATCATCAAACCCCAATGTTGTCCCACTGAACTGACTCTTGCAGAAACATCTAGTGGAAGATGTGAAAGTATATGTCTGACAAAACAGCTGTGTAATAAGAGAGCATTAAAGACCTTGACTAGTTCATAGAAAAAGACTTATTGATTAGAATATATGATGGACCAAGGCCTAAAACAATGCCTTATAGGGCTGTTTCTGTCACACTTTTAAAATCTTCCACTAGAATAAACTACATCAGGAAAATTCAAGTGCTGTATTTCATATATGAGGTAATTGAAGAACATCCAATTAGCAAAATTGTTGAAAATCTCTGAAAACTTGTCCCTAACTGCAAACCTTGGAGAAAATAAAACTGGGTAGAGCAATTACTGCTACCACTACTAAGAGATAAAACAGGAATTTCGCAGAGAGGATTAATAACAAAGCAAAACAAACATGCTATCACAATGTTTGAGGAGATAATTTTTTCTCCCCTTTATTATTTCTATTAATAAACTAGACCAGAGAGAAAAATACACTTTTGAGAAATTATCCTCATCATCTAGCTACTTTTAAATTGTAAAGAAAAATACCACTGCAGTACTTCACATGAAAGCCAATTAATTTCCTGTAGCAAATCTCAACAGATCTGTGGAACAAGTGGAACCTTTTGAGCCAAGACAGGCTGTAAAACCTTGTCAGATTCTTTTTCTGGGAACCTGGTGCCTGCATATCCCATAGTCTCACACACCTCCACATCTTCCCAGAGGTGAGATCTAGTGCAGTCCCAAAGGCCCGGGAGTCCTTGAGTCATGATCTTCCTTCCAAGGTGCTCATCAGAAAGTGCTAATCCCTTTTTATGGGTAGGTGGCAAAATAAAAGATGCTTCCAACAGCTTTGCTACTCATTTTTGCATTCCCTTTGAGTGGGGCCAGTTCCGCGCACACTGTGCCTCACTTAAAAAATCCATTGCGCAGGCTTATCCCAAGATCTTCGTTCGTGAAGTCCAGCCGACAGCAACAACAACATTCCCTTTACTCCTAGTTTTGTTTTATCTGTTTTGAATTGCCTATGACTGAAGCAGTAAGATAAAAAAACCTACAAAACAAACCTGAAAACTTACTTGAGTTATAGAAAATAAAAGCCAAAAAACTCTAAACACAAAAAAATTTACAAAATCCTTGCCTGAGAGGAAAATGTGTAGAACATTTTACTTTCACTAGTAACTCATGAAGCACAGCAGTGATTAGCCATTAATTATCCATTAATAAAGAATATTTTTATCATCTTAAATTGGATGGATGTTTAAACTTGGGAAAAGTCTTTCGGGAAACAGTTTGGTTTTGCCTTTCTTTGAGGACTCAATTTCCAATTCATAATCTATTAAGGCCAGCATTTTCTGCTCACAAAATATGAGAAAATAGATTTCTTTTTTCCCTATTATTTCAGAATCTGAAATGGCATAGCACTTCTTTTAGCTAAAACTCTCCCTTCAATATTTGATCAGGTAGGACTTTGGTCTGCTTGGAGTATAAACCAATCAATAGCAATTTTAGCTGGAAAAGAAGAAATTCCACAGTGAAATCTCTAGAGAAAATGTCAGTATAAAGCAAATTTAAAAATCACTCCCATCAGGTCTGAATGTACAAGTCAAAAAAAGTGCTTCTATATTTGCTTTTCTGACACTGAAAGGTTCAATAAATGCCAACAGACAAGAATTTGTTGAAACAAACTTATTTTGAATTCAAATCTTTGAACAAAACACTGTGCATTCTGTGTGGATTTTTTTCCTACTTGCTTTTGCACCATCAGAAGTTCAAACCTCCTCGGCAATTGCTTTATTGTGTATTAAATCTATACAGAAATGGGGCTTGAACTCAAATCTCTCTCTCATTCAAATGGAAAACATAGTAAAAGCCTAAGCCTCATTTTTAAAACTTCCAACCTTCTTCTTGAACCTTCAGGACAGCTGAGATCACCTTCTAGGGTTCCACAGGAGGAAATCCACTTGAGGCAGAGAGCATGTTTAGGAAGCTGCTCCTAACTCCTCCTCGAGTTCTTCCCCTGCCCCTTCTCTCATGTGCATCTGCTGTGTGAGCTCTCTCCTAACCCTTCCTCAGCTGCATCTCTACTCTAATAAAAGACACTTCCCAACAGCCTTCCTTCCTCTCATAACAAAACACGAGGTCATTGTGATCTTCTCGATAGTACTGAGAGATTTTGAAAACTGATGAGCTATGCCTGTAACAAAACCTGAATGCCAACTGCTGGGGTTGAATTTGAGGGTCTGTCTTGTACCATTTCCTAAGCCTGGGCTCCCATTTCTGATTTTTCCTGCCTGAAGAAACAGCACAATAATTCCCCGATCTGTAGGAATCTTCATCAGTTAAGCTTGAGTAATTCATGTCTTTGAAACATCCCAAGATTATTATACAACAAGCTGCATATAGATGCATTGATAGGTTGTTACCTGAATTATATTTACCCAAGACTGACTAAAAGAAGAATGAGAATTTGAAGAGAAAAAGTGTGAAAGCATTAAATAAACAAACCCTCAATTTAATACTAAAAAGCAGCACAGTTAGAGTTATTACAGCCTGAGGTAACTGATAAACAATCAGTATTTCACCTGAACAGATATACTGTAATGAAATTAATGAAATTACAATACCCAATGTTGTTCTTTAGAGGGAACTTAATGCCAGGAAAAGCACTTTTTATTATGTAAGCACAGCCTTGCCTATAAATTTAACACAAACAGCCTGCTCAAGTACATAACCAATGATTTTAATCAGATACTCCAAGCAACCCCCCCCCAGCCATGGACATTGTACCCAGCAACTGCACTGAGAAGTGCTCATCACAAAATGTTAATTGCATTCCACTAAAAATACTCAAACAGCCCATATGATTTCAAATTTTGTGTGCCATTTCTCTCTAATTGATCCAAAAAGAATATTTTCCTTTACCTTTCGTTTCCATGAGAAGCTCAAAATTGTTCTGGAACTTGACAAAGACAAACACTTTGATGTTTCCTTGCGTTAGGAATATCTTTATCCAATAAATTACAATTATGTAAATATTAGCCCCCTTGGGGTATAAGTGCCTCTTTGAGGCATAAGATGATTAGAGCAGAAAAATTATTAGATTTGTCCATGACCATGCTATCCCTTCCTTCCTCAGGAAATTCTGTTATCAAAGAGTTTAATCCTATTCCCACTGAAGCAAGTAAATTTGGCCACCGAGTTAAATGGAAAGAAAATTCATTTCCCCCCATTCAGGCAGTACCCTAAAAGCCTAGATGATAGTAACATCCCTGGCATGAATATTAGGTACAGTTTTTAACACTGCCCTTTTACAACTGTGAATGCTTTTACTATTGACCTTCCCTTTCTCCTGACATGAAATCTCAAAACTGCAAGACGTTGCTAATCCCAGGCAACAGCTGGACAGTGAACACACCTGCCTGTGGGCACCCCCGGTGCTGAGAGCAGTGGGATGGCCCGGAGGTGGGGCAGCACAGGGTACCAATGCTTTGGACAGGACTGCTGAGGGAGTGGTGGCTGGTCCTGATGCTGGCAGGGCTATGACAGGGATCAGAGGATTCGTGTGAAGGGGAGGACATGAAAAGAGAAATATATTCATTTTCGTAACCCTGTTCACATCACCGAGTTCTTCCTGCCCGCTTTGCAAAAGGCACAGTTTGTGCTCTGCTCCTGCAGGCTTTAGATTAGGCTTAAGAGTCTGTTTGGGGTAGCAAGGAGCTTCCTCTGTTCCAGCCTTTGCTTGTGTGATTATAGAAGGCTCCAACAGAGCTTAACCTCCTCTCCCTCGGAGCAGACCAGCTGGCCCGTGATTTGCTGCAGCAGTTTCCCTATAGGTTTTCTCCTTGTTGAAAACCATAAGACAGACGTTCTCAAGGAATGAAAAGGAAGACAGTGCCTCTTGCAGCAAGCACCATGGGTTTGAGCCTGTTTGCAGACATACTGGGCTTCAGTGACGGAAGGATGAAGCATTATCTGAAGTTTAAGGCTTTATCCTTAAAAGCTGAGGTCAAAGAGAGTATAGTCTCCTGAATAATTTACACATAAATGCTCTGAAACACTTTTAGGAGAATGAATTAGTTTAGAGATTAGTGTAGAATTGGTAAGAAAGTTTTCTTTTTCTTTTATACATAGAATAAAATGAAAAGTGAATGGTGTTACATGTTCATATGATAACACAGAGCAGATACCCACTTCACCAAAGGGTTAAGGCACCTTAGGTGTCTAGCACAGAAATAGGACAACACGCCAACTTCCAAATGTGTAGTGAAGCTTCACAAGTCTGAACAACTTTCCAGAAGGAAGATTATAGTTCCACAGGTTTCAAGTCTTGTCACCTGTTTTCAGTCGACAACACCTGCATGAAATTAATGTATTTCTTTAAAAGCACAACAGTAATTATCAAGACTGTATTTTTTAAGGACATGGCTCTGCAGTTGGTTTAGGGGTTGAAAGCTAATATGTAGAAGCATATACTGAACTTGGGAAACTTCTGGGTAGGACTCATAGAAGTGCTCAGTCAATGCTGCACTTGCTTTATTGTCCTAAAAAAACCCCCTGTGCCAAATGTACTTGATGCTACATTGCATATATTGAAGGTGAAGAACTGCAAAACCTGTACCTTGAGGTGAAGTCTTGGCTCCAGGTTTGGATAAGGGTCTGTAAAACAATAACAAGAAGTCATTTTTCAGGAGCAGTGAACCAGATACTGTGTTGTTCAGCAGCTTCTTGATGAGCTACTTTATTACTGTAATTCAGTTCAGGACCTGAGATCACTCACATTTCTGTGTTGGAGCATCAAGGTCAGCAGTGCCCCTAATGGTCCTGAGCTGGTACTAGCCTAAAAAAGCCATGGAGTGTTAAGGGAATATTTGATGTTTGCACCATCAGGTGGGGACTCTTGCCAGCCTAGCTGTGGAACTCAAGTTCCACTTGTATTTCTATTATGTCTACATTATGTTACATACACACACTAATATGTGTATGTGTATGCTTATTATGTTAAACACAGATTAATCTAGTTTCCTCCCCACCCTTAGTGCTGTATTTTTGCTGTATACAGAATTGGTACTTATGATGATAATTTTCTAGAGTTCACCAGTACTCACATGAGGATATTAAGCAAGTGGTGTGGTGTCTGCTGGCTTGAAGAGCAGCTCCTGGCCATTTGCACCTAGAGATTACCAATTCTGGAAGCAATATCTGAGTACCTGCAATAAGTTTTGCCCCAGCCCATAAGCCTACTGGAGTACCTATTGTGACTGATACATGCACTTGAGTACAAAGGAGATTAAATTACCTTTTTATTCTACTGAGTCAGACCCAGTCACTCAGCTTTCTGTTTTTACTGTTTTTAAAGGTTTTGTGGAGGAAGAGCACAAAAGCTCTGCCCATCATGTTAGCTTTATCTTACCCCATAGCTCCCTTTATACCAGAGAGGCTGTAAAATATTCTTTTCAGCTTGTTTACCTGAAGTTTCACAAACTCCATAGCATTTTGAAAGTCTGAAAGCATATAATGAGAATGTCTTTGCAAAGCATCACTAAAGAACTCAAATGCATTTTCACAGTGGCCTGTAACCGGTAATTTTAGGATGACAACTATTTCACAAAGCTTTGTCTTGACAGCCTTCCTCAGGTACCTCACCCCTTCCCTGCTGGCAGCCCCGTGACTGCAAAGGAAACCACATCCAGCAGAACTCTTCTAACTTGAGAGACATGGCTGTGCTTTCTTAGGAGAGGAATTATCCCCCTCTGCTGAGATGACTGTAAGTACATTCAGATATTTATGCACCATTCAAATTGAGAATTTGTTCAATCTTATTATGCAGTGATAAAGTTCTTCAGATGAAAGCTACAGACTTCAGCCTAGTCAGTCCAACCCAGCGGGTGTTTCAGAGCAATACATCACACACACTAAAATAAACCCCACACTGCTATTACTGCTGCCAATAAGCTGCTGCTTAACTCCATTCTTACTGTGCCTACTGAGGGTAATATGTTATTCTGCCACTGATTTTGTCTCATTTCAATGTGCCTTTTGCAAGTTAAGGCATAATTCAACGGGGTTAAGTTAGGGAGAGGAAAATCAGGATCTGCTACTTATTTTGTGCTCTTCATTAGCATCCCAAAGAGAAGAGAAACAAAACAAGCAGCAAATAAACTATTTGGAGCCATGTTTTCGTATTTCCCTCTTCATCAGCTTGATGGGGATCTACCAGTTCTTTACACTGTAACTACTTGCACATGTACTCTATTAACTATAAATAAATAACTATATAGCTGCTATTAATTTTAACTTTCTCAGCAGTAGTATCACATGTTTAAATTGCTTTGGAGACTCTCTAGCCAATCTAAATGCTATCTGATCTTAATCAACTTTCCTCATCCTCTTTTTCAAAGATTTGATATCATACCAATGTACAAATCTGCAAATATTGTGGGACGTGTTTGGACTGTTACAAAGAAGCAAAAAAATACATTTAACCAGTACATGGTATTGATTTGTGGTTTTTAACAAATCAGCATCAAAAAAAAAAAAAATAAAAAATCAAAGGTCTTTGTGGCTATTCATCATTCTTGAGAAGTTACCTCACTTACCATTTACAAGATTTGGGACCTACTTTCCAAATGTCAAGGCTATTTCTCCATAACTTTCCTCTCAGCAGTGCAGCTTTTCCCCTCCTGGTGATTTTCAGATAAGGCAAAATTTCAAAATTGCAAAAATAAGGACAGGTGCTTTGGACTGTGTTCTCCCTTTTCATCTGTACAGGCAACTGGAGAAGTTTGACTTACAGGCAATTTCTCTATGTTTATATATGTGGTAGTATACCATTTGAGGAAAGGCAATCTTTGTTACTATAATTATCACAAGACAACAGAACAATGTAATGATAATATCCTGCTGTGAGCAGACTGAACTTGATTCCCCAGTGCAGTCAGGTAGCTAAAAATCTGATGTATCTTTCTTAAAATGGGAAGAGAATGGACCAAAACCAGCACTTAGAGAGCTGCTGTGATACATAGGTTGGAGGGGAAAATAACTACATTAGAAATGTCCCAGATCCCTTTCAGCAGTGGAAATTAATGGAACACTGTCAATTAGTCTGAAACACTTAGTATAATGTATTTAGAATTTCCATGATGGATGGTTTACGTAACTCTGTAACAAAGCTCAGCACAAGAAAATTGCTTTCTTCAACTTCTGTAACTATGTTCCTCACAGAGATAAAACAAAGAAAAACTATAATCCACCTAACAACATTTCCCAGGGATAAATTGAGGCATTTTCTCCTGCATTTAGGCTTTCAAACATTATCCAGATTGCTCAAGAGCCCAAAGGGACTATCTGAGTCTACGTGCAGCACTCATGCCTAGCAGTTTCTTAGCAGGCAGCTCACGAGCTGAACTTAAACCTGGTTGTGAGACTTGGAGAAATGGGTTCTACATTTCAGGTCCCCAGGCACATATCCTGCTGTCATACCTGTGCTGACCTGTTCAGCCTGGCCACCCTCTGGGCCCTGCTCTGGGAAGCATTTGAAACACACAGCTTGTTTCAGTGGGATGTTTCATAGGCCAGAGGGACACACACTGGAGCACCTGAATGATCTGCAGCCAGGCAGCAGAGATGTTTTCTGGTCGTTACCATACTGTTCTCTCCAGGTAACATCATAAGGTCAGAAAAAGATGAGTGATAAGGCAAAGCAGTGAGCTGCACTGTGATAGCAGCCACTGGGAGAAGTGCCAGCACCTGACTCAAGAGTTGGTTCATGGTACAAAAGCAAAGGAGAAACTTCCCCTTGCTGAAAACATTTTTCTTCCTCTAAAACTGCAAGAAGGGCACATATGGTAATGCTTCCCCAGGACTAAAGACTGGTTTGTGCAGTGAAAAAAATGACTTCTGAGTTTATGAATAACATCTTGAGACCCAAATAAAAACATCTCAAATAACAGAGGGGGACTTTTGGATTTGGAGTACAGGGAACTGTGAAGAAGTCCCTAGTCACTGTACCATCTTTAGACTAATTCAGTATCAGTGTATTCCCCAACACAAGTTCAACCATCTGTCAAACTCCTTATGAAGGAGGAAGTCAAATGCATAATACATTTAAAAATATAAACTATTCATCAACAGGCAGGACCTCCCTCAGGTTGCTCATTAAGAAGCCACATACCGGTACAGTTTTAGAATTGTAACTGAATGTCTTGCCTTCACTTTTTCATGATTCATTTTAGAAATAAATGGAATTAAACCAAACTTAAGCTCTTTCACTTACACCTGCTTTCAACTGAAAAAAAAAAAGAGTTGTCTTCTCTGACCTGAATTTTATGAAAGCCCCTGACAAAGCTTTTGTCAAATAAAACTTTTTATTGACCATTAATTCATTTATATTTGTCACCAGTATAGCTCCCCCCTTTTCCATGACTTTTGTGTTACTAAGGGTAAAATCAATGTTGTGTAGTTTCTTGAGTACGGACCTGCCCCACCAAAAATGACCAGTGACCCGAAAGTACTAGAAAACCTAGAGAAAGCTTCAGATGGTACCTCTGTGGCAGTCCATGGTGTTTAAAATCTCTCTCTTCCCAGTGCAAAATGCAAAGAAAACCGAACAAAGCATCAGATGCCATTGCATATACCAGAACTGCACACTCAGTCACTTTTAATCATATAGTTAAGTCATAGTCAGGTTACAATGGAGCAAGACACAGTATCAGGTCCCAGCTGTTCCCCGGGAGGAGAATTTTGAGTTTGGGGCTACGGAGTATATGGGAGGCTTGTTAGCACTACCTTCTCGCTGCTTTTCCCACAAGGATATTCCTGCTGTGGGTGCTGAATCTCCCCAGAAACCCCTCTCATCCCTTCCTGGAGCTGGAGTAGAGGCCACTAACATGTAAATGCAAGGGATGAGACCAAGTTGAGACTTGCACTGAGAGAGCATATAGGATAACTTGTCACAGGAAGTGAGGAGACTGGTAGAGTTTCAGGTGGAGTGACGACACGGTGGCCCAAGGAGAAGGCAGGTCACCTGAGGCAGTGTAAGCTTACTTTGATAAGGAGAACTTTGCAGTGGTGTGGAAGTAAAAGCTAGTGGAAAGAAGTCAAGCACTGAGATTGAAGCTAGATAGATTTGAAACAGATTAAATTAAAAAAAAATAATAATTTAGTTATCTGTATACAATTAAATCATCTCACTTCCAAGCATGGAACTTCAGAATTATAAGTTACTCCGGACAAGAGTCCAGTTTCCTAAGAGTTCGAGATCTACATAAATTCAGTACCAAGGCTAGTTGATAAAACATTTATTTTTTAAAAATTGACTCCAAAACAAACATTCATAATGCAATCTTTTCAAATGAAGAAGCCAAAAGTACTGTTTTCTTAGCTATGGTTTTGAAGTCCATATTTAATAGTGGCATTTGTTAAATATTAATTTGCAAGTGCATTATTTATACCCACGGTTAACATAGGTGAATAGTTCTGTCACTCATGACCTTGCTTGAGTGCTTCCCACTATTCATGCTAACAGTCAAGTGAAGGTTTAATTTTATAACTCTTCAATATGCCCAAGTTTGCCAAGGGATTTGGCACCCACCCACATCAGTAACCAAAGAGGTGCCCCTCTGATCACACCTGGAAGCCACCAAGAGCCCAGGGCAGAGGGAAGGCAGCCTCCCTCCCATTTACATCTCTGGAGACACAATGAAGCAATGGAAAGACCTGCAGGAATTCATGGCTGAGAGGCAGTAGAGAACAGTTTCTATAACTGCATTAACCAGAACTGATTTTATGAACGCCCCAAGTCCAATTTCTGTGCTGAGCCAAGTTAGGCTGAAGCACCTTTGGCAGCGATTTGTGCTAATCTGTTTGATGCTGCATTGAAGCAGACTGTCAATGGTTGCTCAGACAGTCACCAGAGCTCAAATGAGACAGTAACTAACAGATGAGTGGGAAGGATGTTTTTTTCTGAGGCAATTCTTTCTTCTCAATTTGCAGTTACTGATGTGTAGAAGACAATATCGGACATGGATTTTAGAAAGAAATTACCAGGAGGTGAATAGGCAAGAAGTGGCTGGTGTAAAGGCATTTATTGAGCTGCAGATGCCAATATTAAGCTGAACAAAGCAAGAAAGATGTCTCTGGGCTCCCTGGCTCAAACCTGCCTGGCCAATATGATCAGTACAATGCAGAAAATTCCCTGCCCTGCCTGGATCTCTAAATAACATTGAGAGTTTGTGCCTTAGGTCTTGCTGCATTTCAATGCACTGCTTGTTACATGAAGATTAATATTATTCCCTTTCATTAGCAGGGGATGCAGAATATTCATGTTGGATTAGACATTGAATTCCATGTGAATTAAGAATTTCCACTATATGATTTCCAATACATATTTTCATAGGGTCAGATACCCTGAAAAAATTAAATAAGTATTGAAATCTCATCTTTAGTCTTGGAAATAAATAAATATATAAGCATTTCACTAAAAAACATTCCCAGTCATTTGTTTGTAACTTATGCAGCTCAAATACCAGAGGGCAACTGTTGAATGAACAGATTAAAATTGTATATTTTCCTCATTTAGTCCCTTTCCTACAACAATCAAGAAAAACACCACGAAAAAGCCCAGCAGCAGAGTTTCAATTGCAATTCCCAGCCTTCAACCTGAGGTATTACAGACAAAAAACAAACCTTCTAACATTTCAAATGCTGCCATCTCCCAGTTGTAAGGCATTTATAAAAGGCAACGGAGAATATCTTTGAAAACATGTTTTTAAATTTGTAAGCAGTTACATTGACATAAAACTGATGCAGTGCCACTGAAATCAATGACGTTTGACTGGCACAAAGCTGGAGAAGATCACAATATCAATGTCCAAAAGTCAGCAAGAAGGCATGTCTTATTCAGCAAATACCAAGCACTACCTTAAACCTTTCTGATTTCAATTTTCAAAATATAAAAAATACTCTGTGGCAAGTGGCAAATGGTCAGCCGCAAATGTCTCATTCCCAAGAAGCCACACAGTTCAATTACATAATCTTTTTACTTCAAAGTTAACAATTAACAAAAATTAATTACATGTTCTTCACTTAAATCATCATAGAAAAATTCCTATAATCTCCATGACAAATGAATGGTCTTGTGTTGACAAGATCTGCTGGGGATCTAAGAGTCACTTTCTGCAAGCTGAAATCAGAAAATCACCAAGAGCACCACTTTTTCTTCTTTCATTTTCTGTCTTTAAAATATCTGCATCAATACTGGATTGAGAAAATAATTACTCATAATGAACCATGAACTAGCTGAAAAATGCAAATGAATACACAAGAAAAAAAAACATTTTCTTTCAAAATGTATCTGAATGGATTTACTTCATTCCCATTCAACCCTCTCTGAAACATCACAAATTTGAACTTCTGGCCTATAGATTTTGGCCTGAATATTGTACATCTCGATCAGGCCAACCTTCACATCCTATTGATCTTTGAGGAAGAGAGCAAGCAATAAAAAATGATTTCACTTCCTTAAACTAAAATTCAGGCTAAACCAGCCCCAGTCACAAGACAACTGTGCTTTTGGTTCCCTGCCCTGAGAGGTTTCCCTGCTTAAAGACAAGGAAATATCCTCTTCAACCCCTGCTCTCTTTACTTGTGGTGTTCATCTCTTCCTGCTCCTAAGCGAGTGCTGCCAGCCCCTTGTTGGGAGGCGCCTCTGCCACCCAGCACCATTTCTGTCTGTACTGGTGTCATGGGTTTCTGTAGCTGAATTTTAGTAGAAGGGGGGCTTCCAGGATGCTTTCTGTTAGAAACTGCTAGAAGCTTCTCCTGTCCTGTGAAGCTAATTAAAAATCATAGTTATGCCTCTGTGATACATGTTCAAGAATTGGAGTTGTTTGCGCAGTTGAAAATTCCAGCATTGAGATAACAACGGAGATAAAGAGAGACCAAGGTCAGAAGAGCAGGAGAAGGTGAAGGAGGGACCTCACGCTGGAGCAGAGAAGGGGGAAAGACTGAAAGCTATTTCCACCCGTCCCCCCGAAGCCCGTGGAAATCTTTCGGGGTGCAGAGACCCCCCTGCAGCCCCTGGAGGAGCAGGTGGATGCAGGAAGGAGCTGTTGCCCTGTGGGAGGCCCAGGATGGAGCAAGATCCTGGAAGAGATTTGCAGCCATGGCTCCTGGAGAAGGAGACCCACCTGGAGCAGGTTTTTTTCCCCAGTAGAAGTGTTGCCCGGGGGGTGGACTCATGATGGACAGTCTGTTGAGGACTGTCTCCCATGGGAGGGACCCCACAGGAGCAGGGGAAGGACTCAGAGCTGTGCCCCACCCCGTGCAGACCGTGGGGGAGCAGGTTGTCCCACTGCAGCCCACGGAGCCCATCAGGGTGCAAAGACCCGACTGCCCCCCATGGAGTGACCCACAGGACAAGAGCAATGGCAGCAACAACAACAACCACCTGCGAAACACCCATTCCCTGCTCTCTCGAACTGCTGGAGGGAGGGAGGGAGGACAGGGGTGTTCTTAAGACTGATTTATTTCTTATTTTTTTAGTTTTAGTGCTTTAAGTTTTAGTTCTTATCTTGTTAGTAATAAATTGAAGTATTTAGCTACTCTGAGTTTGTTCTGCCATTATCTTTCAGCTGTTTTTTTGCCTTTTCTCCTTTTCCCTTTTCCTCTGGGAAAGGGGGGGCTTGGAGGTTTGGGTGGACACTGGGTGAAAACCACCACAACTGGCGGTAGCAGTGCCTGCCTCATCACCAGTGTGACGTCTCCTCATCAGCATCTCTCACACTGAGAAGCAAAATTCAAAGTAGATCACAGAACAGCCCATGTGATGCTACAAGACCAGGAAAAGAGACAGGCAACCACCTGGCCTGCTTTTAACTGAGAGCAGAAGGTGAGAGCAAGAGTTTAATATCCTCTTCATTTCTGTACTGTACAGAGTCAAGGTCCAATTAGGGAAACAAATAAACACAGATACGTACAGCAAGTTACAAGCAGAAGAGAGTCCACCATTTCTGACATACTCTGGTCCCTGCCTTCTACAAAGCTTACCATCTAAGACACAAGATGTGTAATAATCAAATGCAATAAGTGACAGAGAGTAAGGGACTAGGTATCAGATTTCAGTTCAGATTTTCTGCATACAAAATTCCTAAGCAGAATGATTCCAGTGTTGAGTATTGCAACATTTATATGGAAATACAGTAAACTATTACATTAGTCATGAACAAAAGTAGCTTTCTCAGTTTCTGTAACTTCTTCTACAGCAGCCTTAAAGGACTAACATGTAAGTTAATTTTAGGAAATGTCAATCAAACTGTTGATGTGTAATCTGTCCTAAAGTAAGTAAAGTGAGTGAACTTCTCTCCAGTCTAAAAGGCATAGTGTGAAATACTGTCAAAAAAAGGAAAACCTCAAGTTTTACACTAGAATTTCCCACTAATTTATCAATAAGGTAGACTGATGTCACTTTTCCTGCCTCCAGTGGGCCATATACCTCCCTGCCATAACCCAAATTGCTGCAGAGGTGACGGCAGAGAAAGCACAGCTTTTCCATATGTGGCTTGGCAATCTGTGATCCAGCCCTTAGCAGTCAGCAGCTCCTCCTTCCCACTGCTAATGAGCAGGAACTGTGCCTGTGACAGGTAAATGTTGTGCCTCTTCTGCCAAAAAGTGCAAAACAAAAGCATGTCTAAACCAGTCCATCCAGCCCAGAGTCTGTACCCGACCTGGTCTGTACCTGGGTTGTGGTTTTTTTTTTTTCTTCAGATTTTTAGAGAATGGACAGAGAACTGAACACTGAACACTTTGGGGGGGTGTCAGACAGCCCCTCAAAAATTCCTCTTTTCCAAACTGCCTTTCCAGTGTTGCTACTGCCCTCTTGCTACATCCCTCTCCACCCCACAGCATTTGCTGCCACGCTGGCAGTACCACAGCAGCTCTGAAAGGCACGCTCGTGAGAAGAGTGTGTAGCAAACTGCTTCATCCTGAATATCACTGACACTTCAGATCCTCACCCTGCTCCAGTTTTCTGAGCTGCTGCTGTAGCTGAATCACTTAGCAAAGCTTTGCAGGGCTCTCAGGAAAGGGAGAGGAGAACAAGGCAGGAAGAGGATGCTCAAGGAAATACAGGAGGAAAGTAAGTAACATTGAGATGCGTTCTCCCAGCACCTTGTGATGTGTGGCTGAGGCAACTTTTGAGGCAGAGAACATCTTTGTATGTAGCCTTAAGAGAATTCCTCATCCATTAACTTCTTTGATCTGCTCTTGAAAGCTGTGTAAGCTTTCAGAATTTATGTCACCTTTTTGCAAAGGTTTCCACAGCCTGATTATATTGGGTGAAGAACACAGAAGCGAAAATGAAGATTAAGTTTCTGCTGTGGGCTTATTTTCTCTGAGTGTTCCTTCTACACCTTGATCATCTATCAGCCTTACTCTCTACCTTCCAGATTCTGACATATTTCAAAAAAATGATTTATTATTCATCTTTTTTTCCCATCCCCTGCCTCATGCTTTCACATTTAACCTTCTAGAGTCTACCAGCCATTATATCTTTCCCATTTGAATACAGATTCGCCCCTTGGTAGGATATTTTCTTGCTTCTTACACTCCCCTTATTCTGCTCTTTAACAATGACACTTTCTAATTTTATTTTCCAAAACATTTTCATAAGTAGGTTAATTCTGTTTTTCTGGTTCAGCATCCTTGGTTAGTTCCCATCCTGCCTATAAGATATTTTCTTTGCTCTTTTATTCAAGTAAGTCTGTCCTTCCTGTGTGGAGGAAGTAGTATCTGCTACTCCGGACACTTCCCTAACCTTAAAGAAAGTGCTCCCCTCATCCTCGTGGGCTCTCTCCCATATTTCCAGCTGCACGTGTGAGCTTAACCCCTCCCTCTCCTTATCTGTGCTTATTTGCAAGTGGAACCACAGGCTGCAGACTGCAGAAAAGGGCCAAGTACAGGATGGAAAGCTCATTTCACCCCTCAGGTGGCCTGTGACTATCCTGGATATTGCCGTTATCCCAGATTAACTACCCCAGCGCAGGACCAACTTGGGTGAGTTTGTGAATGAAGGATGTGACTCCCTGGCTTGCCCTGTGCCAGTGGAGCTCTTCTGCCAAGCCAGGTGCTCAGTGGGCTGGTCTAGGGCGTGCAGTGGGTTGTACCTCTTGCCCTCAGTAGTCAATGTTAGCAGTGTTTTTGCACTTGCTGCCTTCAACTCACAGCACACAATTGCTGTCACTACTGCTTTGAGAGGCAGAACCAAACACTGCCCAGGGAAACATCAGAATGTAAGAGTTGATATTCATATTTCGTATTCATATTTCATATTTCCCTTTGAAACATGAATAAATGTACAAGCCATTACACCCAGAAGTGTGACCTGTTTGTGCCAATTTTTATCTGACATTTGATTTATTTGGAAGCCAATCTTAATCCTTTTTCAACTGCCAAACCACAATAGTCTCTGAAGATTGATATCAAAGGACTACTGAGCTGTAGACCACTAAGTATGACATTAATGACACTTCAACTTACCAGTTGTATGGGAAAAAAAAGGGGGATAAAACAAGTGTGCAAAAATAAAGAGCAGTTTGATGCTCATTAGAAACAAAGCGTGCTCTGAACTACAGTCCATGCAACAACTTAAGCAGCAGGGAACACAATGGCAAACAAGGACAAAATTAAGCCCCAGTGTTAATAAACATTCAGCAATCCTTCATTTGTTTCAAAACAGTGGCTTTCCTACCACTTTCACAGAACCAAATGAGTAGCAAAAATATTGCTATCCATTTCTCTAAAGCTATAAAAGTATACAGTACTACAGGGAGGATCTAAGGAATACTGACACTTTCCCACCACTACACATATGAATTTTACCTGCTCATCAACACTGTGTGCTGATTCCAGTGCTCTTAAACAAGAAGCTACTCCAAAACTCAGGCTGACACTTTGAACCAAGCTATTTTTCACACTCTTTTCAGATGTGCTTTCCTTAAACAAACCTTTCTATTTCCAATGAAGAAAAGGAAGGGGTAAAAGTTCAAACTCTCACCGACTTTGATTTAATATGCTGGAAAGCATCTCATACTTTCAATGTAAGAGCAGTGATTATATTAGAAGGGAGCAAATTCTCCCAACTAAATGCAAAATTTCGTAGATACTAAAATGGCTTTTGTGAGTTAGCACTACCAGAACAAAACACACACAAAACAAAAAATAGGGGAAACTACATTAGAGTGTGCATACAAAATAATTCACCTGGGTAGGCATCAAACACCACCTGTCTGTAGTCAGGTGGATTTCTCCCATTTCTGACTTTGGTTTCACGGGTATTGTCTAGAATAATACCAATAATACAGGAATAATTTAAAACATTTTAAACTCAAAAGAACTTCTGCAGTGCTCGAAGACATTTCCCTTTCTCAAATTTGCTTTGACAGTTCTCAAACAGTGTGAAAATAAAACAAAGGGAGCACAAGTGGCTCCTGTCCTAGAGCCAAAGGGTTCCTCCAGAGCTTGCACTGTATTGTTTTCTGGGATTCTGCATTAAGTACAAATTAAAATACTGGAAAAGCAAAGATTAAAGGATTCTTCATGTACAGCAAACTGTACTACAGAGACAGAAATAAGGAAATTTCTATTACATGCTACATTAGAACAAAATAGTAATCTTTGATCTATTGACCCAGTTGCCTTGATGACAAGTCTAGTTTCTTTTTTGATTTTTTTTTCCTTGAAGAAAAGCCCTGTTCTTCCAATAAGTCAAAAGCTTTTGAGTGTGTTTTAATTCAGAACATTTTTTCCTATTTTTTAATTCACATCTCAAGTAAACAGGCTTTTTTTCATGGCGAGTGCTAACAGCAGTCTCCATTAACACAGTTTTTCACAGGCAAAATACAACTATCTGCTGCCATTCAATATTACTTATTCATATTACCTCTATGAATAATGAATGCAGCTTACCAAATGTGGAAGAACTTTCAAATGCTTTATTATTCTTAAGAGCTTGGCAACTCTCTTAGGAAAAAGTCATATTGTAGAAAAAAATATATATAAAAATATGATGCTCCTTTAAGTATCTATTTCTATTTAACAATGCTAATATTGGTACTTCATTCTTCTAGCAGCAGAAGCCCATGTTTATATAATTTCTAATAACTCACAAAAATCAAAGCATGGTTGTATGTTGATATGATGTCTATGTTATGCTGAAAAAATGGCCAAGAAATGGTGACTCTTTCTCACCATAATGGTTTCCACGGGATATTCAGTCATATCTGTGCTTATTTTATTTATTTATAGAAAATACCAGTATGGATGGTATTCCAGCCAAAATGCAGGTACAGGAGGGTGAGATTAGATGGATTCTGCAAAAAGAGTCTTAAGGATCAAGGAAAAGCAGCCTCTGCTACGCATATGCCAGATTAAGTGAAGGCAACTAGTTTAGTGCAGGGCTACTTGACAGTCTGTTTTTCATTTATTGCAGGGTCCAACATAATTTTTGTAGACTAATATAAATTTAGGAAGGATTGGCAAAGAAAGTGTCTGCCATGCATTCGCATTCTTCTTTAATTTTGGCAGCTAATCCTTACACACTTATTTGATTGGCCTGGCCTCTCTCCGGGTTGGGACCATCCTGTAAGTTGGCACTTCATTCAAGCAGGTAACTAAAAGCAGTTACAGGGTTTAAACACCTCCAAGCTAGAACAATCATGAAAGCCCAAGCCCTTTAGAGACCCTTAAAATTATAAGAGAATGCCACAATCCCAAGCCTATTAGTGTTGCACTCAACAATCAAACGCTCTTGCAATGGTTCTTTTGCCACGTTCAGAGTGACTCTGCTGGAGTCCAATTACTTCTGCCAGAAGATGAGGCTCTCTTTTATTCCCAACTTACAGAAAGACCAACAGTAAGATTCCTCCTGCACTTCTACCTTCCCCCACTTTGGCTTTCCAGCTCCATGTGATTTTACTGTCAGGTTATTTTCACAGTTTAAAGATTAAAAATTTTTTGCCCAAACATTAAGGAAGTTAAGCAGTTTGTGAACAAAAGGTCTTTTTGAAGATTGTAAGTATCTGAGAAATAGGTATGTTGTAATATATCTGTTCCTATCTGCTTCAAGTTAATAAAACTGAAGGAACCACATGTCTTTGAGATTATTGCAGATTTTCACTGCCAGTAACAGTTAAACCACAGTAGGGAACTTACAGGATAAGAGAAAACAGTAAAATTAAATTTCAAGTACATACAAAGTAATTATGCATTTAAACATGCTCCACCCATGTAATTTTGTAGTCATTGTTCTGTCATATTATTTTTTGAAGCAAATACACATATCTGATGAAAAGAGTTTTAAATTAAAAAATCTTGGCAAGACATCAAGGCTTAGTCCTCCAAAGAGTATCCTTTAAAAGCTTAATCCCGGGCCAAAAATGTCACTGCAGAAGCAAGAGGGACAAGCATGCCAAGCTCTTAGCAGTTTAGGGAGAATCTGATAGCATATGGACAAAACAAAGGGGATTTTGAAAAAGCTCCAAGGAAAGAGTCACTGTTTACGAGAGAGAAGCACTCAGTTTTCAGACAGAGAGCCCATTCAAATATTCTAAGTTCAGAGGCTGGTCTTTGCTTTGAAAATCAATGCAAACAGACTCAGTAATCTGATAACAGAGCTCTCCTATCTCCCAGCAAAATCCTGCAGGCACTTTCCAGGTGGTGCACGTGTGCTCTGCATTCATGTGGTGTGGAGGTGTGGAGTCAAAGCAGCACTGGTCTGTGCTCCTTAATTAACATTTCTCCGGGGCTCTGGATCCCTCTCTCCAACAGCCAAAGCCAACTGGGCTCCCACACGTGATCCAGTAGGAAAATGCTGTCCTCAGAGGGCTTTTGGGAGCATGTTAGGAGACAGGTTTCTTCTGTAAGAATGGTCTTTCATCAACAGAATTATACTGCCTATTACCATTATAGAAAAAAAAAGGCGTAAGGAGACCCTTCTATAAATCCAGCATTTTAAGGATCACAAGGCTACACAGCACTTTGATTAGACAACTTTTAGAAATGAGATAATTTAGTTAATTTAGTTACAGGTACAGGAATTGGAATAATATTTAATTTTAGGTGTCATTATTAGAGGGACAATTGTCTTTGGAATAATTCTTAAATGAATTTAAAATAAAAGTTCACAAAATAAGCCTTACTTATATTCTTAAAAGAATTCCCTAGCTGCCAAAAAGTAATCTACCAATTACCACTACCACCAAATGTATAAAGAGCAATAATTAAACCCCAATACTTCATGACAGACCAATGCAGTTCTTCCCAAATGTTCTTTGGCATCATATCCTGTTTCTGCCTTCATAACACATTGATTAACATAGTGACTATTTCTATATTTCTGATTAAAGTAATTCATACTTCTGAATTTGTATAAACCTTTGGACTGAACAGTATTTTTTGCTACTGTCACTTAAATGAATTGGGCTCTGTTGGTGCTTTCTATGAAACTGTTATAAAAGAGAATCCTTTTCCCATTTAACTTTTTGCTCTTAAGGTATAGGCAAATTCATTTCTTAGCCAGATCTTCCAAGGAAATGAGATTTATGTATTGAAACTCCATCACTTCAATGACTTGTAAATCCATTTGCGGTTTACCATGAAATGCAATGGAGATGTAAAAATCCCCAGGTGTTGAAAGTGTTTATAAACTTCTTAACAGGGAGAGAGACCTTTTCAGTCCTCAGGGATGGCAAGGAAGGGTACAGGATGAACTTACTCTCCAAGACCTGCAATATGGATTTAGTTTTCAAACACAAGTTCTACCTATTAAGGAATAACTTGGGGGTTTTTTTGAAACTTTCTGACTGACCCTCAACGTTTTCATCACCACAGGATTGCTTAAGTGACATCACATCTTCTACTGCTTAACCAGCAGTTGAAATAAAACCTTCATTACAGATATTATCTGGAAGGTATTATTCAAAAGCATTCTGTCTGGCCACTTGAGCAGTACTCATGTTTTCAGTCCAATCCTCAGATGGCAGATTTCTGGCCTCAGCTGAATGTGAAATACCAAAAATTTCCTTACAAAGCTACATGCTGACTGAGAGCACAGGTGCACATGGGGGAAATTGTGTCAAGATATTACAAGATAATTTGTCTTTGTGGCTAATAAACTTAGAGATGAAATCTAAAGAATTGTAATTGCTCATCTGGAAGAAATTTTGTAGAAAAATAGCTACAGTATGTAGAATATTTTTATAAGTAAATAAAAAGAAAAAATAGTTAATATTGAAAAGATACTATATTTTTATCCATGTTATTCTACTTCTTTCTTTAACCCAATCCATTACTGTCTCATTTCAGTTAATCAACCTCAAAATCAATGTATGATCTTAACCAATATTAGTAAAAAGACGTAATTTGTTGGTTAGTGTACAAGACTTGACCTCTTAGGAGTACTGTGGATAACAATTCACAGATCAAAAATTGTCTTATAACAAGAATGTTTTTTATATTTTTGAAAGAGTATTCAGGTAAAAGCTTTTCTCTCAATTCACAGAACATCTGAAAGTGAACTGCAGCCTGAAAGAAGAGACAAAACCAGAATCATGGTGTGCATCCTGGGGACAGAAGCCACTGCGAAAAGTCCTGAAATAATCCTTTTTTAGGGGGGTAAGATGTTGATCCCATATCCTAAAATACTCCTCATTATTTTATCATGGACTTACACGTTTTCATCTTCTGAAACACTTGACACTAAAATGTTGATTTAAAGTAAATATTTATATATTATTAAATACATTTAAAATCTATATATATATAGTATATATAAATACATTTATATATTTAAATCTCATTTGATGAAGAATGATTTTATGACCAGCAGTGTAATGTCAGTAGTCAGTATTTAACATTGACAACTTTATGATGCTAATGTAATAAGTATGGCATGTCCTGTTTGCCTTATTCCATTGTGATATAACCTGAAGGGTCTGTGTCAGTCTTTGAAGGATGAAGAGACTAAGGATGATGTTTACAGAACAAAGGAAGCATTAGCAATTGTTGATTTTCAGAAGTGGATTCGAGAAACCAGGTTTAATGGGGCCTCACACTTAAGGCTGTTTAATATGGTGAAGAAGAGGCACATGTGTGTGTGAGCATTATTAAAATCCGCATTCTTTCCATTGCTTTTGAGGCAAACCTGATGTGTTTCTGACTGTGGAACTGTCAGTGGCATTGAATCTCTCTGAAGAATTGTCTTGTTCTTTCTGGTGTACCAGAGTGCACGATGTAAAAGCAAGCCCAGGTTTGTCTTGTAAAGCCCTCTAGCCTCTTTTTGCTTTGGTGGGAGGTAATCAGACTCCTTGGAAAGCTGTGGCTTGGGGCACACTCAGAGAGTCTCCTTCTTGCCCAGCACATTCTGGCTGGTAGTGGCAGGATGAACATTCAATTGTATTTTTAGTATTTTTAGGTTACTTGATTTTTTAAAAAGTAACAATGGTTTCTTATTTTCTGGCAAGAGTTCATGATGCCCAAGGAGGATCTGCTTCTCTCTTTTGAAGTATAAACAAACCAAAATGGCATTTTGAGTCCTATAACAAGTGATACATTGGTACCTCTCATTCAGTATGGGTGGCATTTTAAAAGAAAACTGTGGTGTATAGATTAGGCAGTGAACAGCCAGATGATAAACTGAAAGGATTTGATTCTTAGCTATTATGTGCCATGAAAGAGGGGGGTATAAACCTAACAAGTGCAGTTGTGTTTAGATCTCAAGTGGGAATTTTTAAAAGCATCATATCTCTGATCAGCTCTGCATTTTACTATGATTTTATTTTGGTTTTCTTTTGGTACTTCAGCCTTTTATATAGAGAGATATATGTCACAACACTGTGATTAACAGCTGAGTTGTTGAAGCCACGGCAAGGATTAAGAGTGATTTTGTTCTCAGTGTTGAGAAATAATATCTCTTCAGAACAGCAGCATTGATTTGATGAGTACTAAAGGTATTTTATGAAAATATTCACTGACATCTGTAAATTTATAATTTAGTGTGTACCTTAAGTCATCAGAAGAGATTCTCTTTGCACTTTGGATATGGCCTTAACTCACTGCAATCTCAAATATATGCTCTCTTTGAAGATACTTCTATAGCTTATTATTGAATTTTGGCTTTATTATACCAGGAAACACATTTCACCTGACTGTACACTGGAATTCCATTCTCTGGCTATTTATAAAAGTCTTCGTGCCCAGTTGACTGGCAGGCTCTCATATGTCCATCTAATCTGGGTTTTTTTGAGTACTGGTAGACAAGCATTATTTCTTTCAGCTGTTCCTTATTCTTCCAGCCTCTTGTTGTTCTCTTTTGTGCTGGGAAAGGATAATGAGTCACCTCTCATCATTCAGTTACTTAGATTTTCAAGTCACAAAGGGGGTTTTCAAATGCTCACATTCCCCAAAAGAAAACCAAATGTGACTACAGCTGCAGAATGCTCTCAGGGTACTGTAAAGTTTCTGGTTTTCTAAAAGTGAAGAGCCTTGAAACAGGATCTTTTAAGATGTCAAGAACTGTAATTTCTCTCCTCCAGACACTGATGATCTTCAGGGGATCTCTCTTTCAGGTCTGCAGTCTCTCAGGAGTCATTTTAGAGAGAGCATGACAGAAAAGTGATGGCATAGATGATAAAAGGGTGAGGCTGCATCACAGAAAGCAAAAAAGAATTAGTCTAGAGAACAAATCAGTAGAATTAAGGATGAAAAGATACATTTCATGATAAAGGAGATAATGTAGGCATCTGGGAGAAGAGTAAATACAGAGATGTGATGTTAGTATGAAAGTGAAGAGAATATAAAACAGAAATCAAACCAAATCAAATCAAGGATGTTTAAAGAAATCACCTCAAAACAGGGAGAAGAAAGCTAAAGAGAGATGGTACCCTGTTAGGCATCAAAATGAGCTGTAGAGACCTGCTTTAAAATAAGGGAATTAAAACTATTTAAAAAAAAATTGTGATGTGTAGAGCACTGTGAAAAGTGAAATATGGGTAGCTAACAGTTCAGTCTGCATGTTCTCTTGAACCAGTGGCCTCATTTCTTATCCTTTCTGTAAGCTCTGTGCTTAATGCTCTCACATTTACAATTCATTCTGACAAGGATGACCTCTTGTTACATATTGTTTGTGTTCTTTTAAGTTCTCACATCTGCAGTTCTCCCCCCCCCCCCNTTGCCTTCTAAATATAGCTTTTATTGCCTTGAACATATATTACTTGCTTCACATACTGTCAATAGTAAGAAATACATTGGTACATAAAGAGACCAATGAGACTTAGAAAACCACTAAAGTTTTCCCAGGTTAATTGTGTGTAAGAGAGAGGGAGTAAAATACAGTGTCTATACTTAAAAGAATGTTGTTGAGGATCCATTTTTTATTTTTTATTCTTAATAACCTTGCAGTAAATGTTCTTGGCTTCAGATACAGTGGACTTTTATTTTTCTATATTAAGCCATTGACTCTTCGCTGCTGTTACACATTTTTCCTGTTATTAAATAAGAAATTAGATTACATTTTTATATTTTAATCCATTCCTATGAAATATTGACCAATTAAACATATTTTCACCTTGTCATTTATAGTCCTATTTCAGAGATGACCCCTAAGTTGTATTTATTAATTAAATATTGGTTAGCTGTTAGAACTGCTGCTTGCACAGGTAAACCTCTTAAGTGTTTGAATTCAGTGCCTCAGACTTTCTCTACTGCTATGCCAGACTACTGAAGAACACAAACTGGTGTGGACAACTTTACCCCAGGGTGCACTTTGTCTCAATGCAGGGCTGAACATACCTGATCCCAAGCCTGCAGATGCAGAGCTGCCATCCTGAGTGCTCTTGGGTAATTAAGAGAAGTCAGTTGAAGTTTCTGAACATCAGTAATCATTTTAATATTGATCCTGACAGCTCTAGAAGGCAGCTTTGAAGTGAGGCAGAGGTACCTGAAACTAAGAGGTAATATAATTTTAGTCTCTACTGGAGTGTAAAACATAATATAGGAATGTCATAAAAAGTGTGATTCTTACAGCCCTAATTATGGCCACAGACAGAACTGTTTTCTCTGAATTCAGTTCCTTACTGGTTGAAATGGAAACAACACTTTGAAAATCTCACTATAAATTCATTATAAACTATAAATTATATATTATTAACTATAAATTCAGTTTCCAAAGATATTTTGGATACTTGGGGCAAGTTTTTGTTTGGGAAAAAAAAGCAAAGGAGGATGCTATGTTGCTGCCTTCTTTGAGCTATGGCTGCAGTTACAGCAGAGAAGGTTTGAAAGCAAGGGTTAGAATTAGAATTGTAATCATGTCTATGTTCAGATATCTAGATCCTGAGAGCCCAATGTCAACCGTGTGTCTCCTCTAGAAAGCATCCATGGACCAGCATGCACTGTAATCAAAGTACTTTTAAGAAGCTGCTTTATCAGTTTTGGCTTAATTTTCCCATTTTGTGTCTGTGTTAATAGTGTGTGCCTGTATAGGAGCATATATTTATGATATCTGATGCAAACTGGAGGTGTTTTTGTTCATGGAGTCTATGATAGAGTTTGTTCACTCTTCTCAAAGTTGAATTGAAGGAAAACCTAGTCTTTCACTTATTTTCTTAAAAGAAAAAAAATTCTTTGGTGAAGAGCATATCCAGCTGTTTAGGATATAAACTGTCATTTTTTTCCCAGTGATGATTCAGAAGAGGGTAGGTCTCTGGATGCCTGATTTAAGCAAGCACGGATTTTCTTCCTGGTGATGAAATTACATCAAATGTCAGCGCTATTCTCCTGTTCAAGTATTAGCTTGGGCTGTTTGCCAAAGGTTCAGGAGGTGAACCTTCCTATGAAATAGCACTGAAACACATTTAGTGCTCATGGATGAGGCTGGATAAGGGGCTTTGGAGGGAAAAATCCTCTGGCTGTGTATAAAGCCCACGGTGGCTGCAGCCTAAGCTCCTCATGGTCGATGTAAACTTTTGATCTGGAGAGCTTAGTCAAAGTCCATTTGGTTGCACGCTTGGAATGCATGTCCTAATGTGGACTTCTGCATTACCAGCTGTATTGCAGCTCAACCAGGGAAGTGGTTGTTAGTGTAAAAATCTTCCTGGAAGGTCTATGATTAATAGGATGGAAATCATACTACTTTTTTTTTTTTTCTGTTTACATTCAACCCCATTAAATATCATGTTTTGAAGAGGCTTTTAACCTTAATTTTGGAGTTTGTTGCTATTACTATCAGCTGGATTTTATAATTCTCTCAAAATATTCTATTTACTGTGTACATTTTTACATCCTCCAAACGCACACAGCGTGGGCCTGACCAAGCCATTAGGTATGACATAGCAGAAAGGACTGCAATAGTTCTATGTTAATCTTTCTAATCACTGTTATGTCTTCTGAAAATGTAATGAATTTTCCCTTTGAGCTGGAAGAATAAGATCTGTTGCTACTGCAAAGGCTGAAGCTACTCTGTTCAACAATAGTGACATGAGAAAGAAGTTACACGTGGTCTTGCAAGGATTGCAAAGTCAACACAATACCAAAAAGAGGAGTAAATATAATCCTAAATTTAAATCCTTATCTTCTATAACACCACCTACTATCCATGCACACAATTCGAGAAACAGTTTCTAGTTATGAACTGCTTCAGCTGACAGTGGTTCCACTGCCAGCACTTTACTCTCTACCAAGTAACTTCAGAGTCCTGCACTGAGTGTAAGTGTCCCAGCTGTGCATGCAACACACCTTATGAGAGAGCTCCCTCCTGGAGGAATATATCCAAATATAACACTGTGGTGATTATTATTAACTGTTTATGAGTTATTTAGGGTGCAGCATTTAAAAATGACGACTAAAAAAAAAAAAAAAAAGTCTTTCTACTACAGCAAATATAAAACTGGAAAAGTTAAGGGTAGGGATGCAGAAACCCACTGTGCCTGGGATTTAAGCCAGGGAATGACCTGACTGAGTCATAGGAGCCAGTTATTTTGCTAAGAACAGTGCAAGGGCCCTTTCCTGGAGCAAGAGGAACCACAGCAGAAGTGGGAAGGAGCCAGCAGAGTTCATGGCTAATGCAGCAGCTACCTTGAACACAAAGAAATACATCCCAGGGTGCAAACATAGACCATGCTCCATCTGTCGACGTGGGTGAGGTGGAGAGATAAGTGCACTGATGGTTGTTTTCCACTTCCAAACTACCGCCAGGAGTTCTGCTGAGGAAGAGGCGTGTTCAGCAATCCCATATGACAAACCTGTTTGCCCCCTTCCCACGGGATGAGGGCTCAAGGGTGCTCTGGGAAACAACGCTTGTGGTGGGTATTGCCAACTGGCAAACAAGCAGGTGTCCTGCTGGATCCAAAGTGTACCTCTGAAAACAGGGGTAATAGAACTGCTTTCCAAAAGGAAAATGTGAGTTTGACTCGTGGTATCAGACATGGAGATGCCTGGGTTTACATCTAGAAAGGATTGTGTATCCAGGTGATTCTGTTCCTTTTTGTAGGGCTTCTCAAAACAGGGAAATAAGTAAAAGTAAACTAGAAATTAAGGATCCCAATATAAATGTAATTTTCTTTCAAAAATTGCTTCCTGTAGGTTTCAAGTTTCACAAAATGTATATGCAGAAAAATTAAAAAGTATTTGTGTGTTACTATCAAAAAAAGTTTTTATTTGAGTCTAAACCCAGCCAATATTATTTACAATGTAAGGCATGGGGATTTCATAACTAAAAACAAGTCATTGCATAATAATAAATTCAATTCACAAATTCTTCTTCTAGAATCACTGCATTCACATTCAGAAAAGAAAACCATATTTTTCTATTTTCATCCTGTATCTGAATACCCTTTATGAGAAGTTGCACTCCTCAACTTGCCATGCACTGAGAACATAAGCATTTTACCAGTGCTAATTTCTTTAGGAACAATGTCATATACCAATTAGATATCTTTTTCTGAGAAAGAAGCTGCTTCCCAAAGTTTATACCTGAACAGTTTTCCTTGACTCTCAGTGTAGCCTGGCAGAAGTGACATGCGATAACTAAGCATGAAAACAGAAGTTGTTTTACCTGCATTCTCTCTTGCCTGCAGCATTAAACCACACATCCTCTACAAAACCATGGGGCAGCTTAGAAACCTTTTTTCCTATTTTTGTGTGACAACCTCCCAGAGAGGGAAGCATAACTTAAAAATAAAGAAATTAAACATAGAAGTGTGGTCTTTGTACCATCATAAATACAGACAGGACTGCTTGTTACCCTTCAGGGTACCACGAAATTTCAAATGTGCAGTATTACTTTCACGTTATCAAAAGTATTTTATAGCATTTTCTGTTTTGACAGAATCTCTTAAATATATTTAAGTTTTAGCATGCTTTTCAACAGATGAATGACAGCTTAGCAGAGGATTGCCTGTTCTACTCCCTGTTGGTCATTTCTTATTCCCATGCCAAGGAACACACACTACTTTCACAATGCTGGTAGCACCGTGCAAAGACAACTGGTTACTTTCATTGCTGCAGTCCTGTAGAGCAGTCCCAGCTTTGGAATTCATGACCAGACATTCCTACTGGAGGATTCTCCCAGGGCTGGGCACAGCAGCCTCACTCACACAGTCATTGGGATGAGGCATTAGACAAAGCACATGCTCTTCTGCACAGCATGGAAAGGGAGCGACCCGCACAGCACGTTTTGTGGCAGCGAATCTCACTAAGCAGTGCCTTTGCATCACAGAGCAGCTTAATGAGAGCCCTGTCTTGCGCGGGGCAGCTGCTCATGGCAGCCCTCCTGGACCCATCTGACAGAGAAATTAAAATAGTGTACTGCAGAATAATGCAAAAAGCCATATGTCTGCTTCTATCCCTCAACAAAGGACATGATAATTTTCAAAAAGAAAACCCTTTTCCAAATCTATCTGGCTGCTGGGTGATCATTTATGAGTAACTTCATCCAGATGCTCACAGGTAGTGCACAAGCATTAGAGAGGGAGTTGCAGAATTCTGTGTGAAGCCCATGATGAAGCAAGTTAATGACCTGAGATGATGATCTGTGGCAGAACTGGTTTCAAGTTTTTTTGTTGTTTTTTTTTTGAACTGACTTTAGAATTCTCAAAGAAATCTTTTGCATTAGTGGGGAAAATGCCTGGAAAGTAATTTGTGCTTGCTGATAAATGTTAAATGCCTCTCAAAAGCATGTAAGTCCCTGAAATGCTAAAGATTATTACAGCTAGCATTTCTTCCAGCTAATGTATTCAACGAACAGTAAAAATCAGACAATAATTTTAAGGTGGAAAAGGGCCTTTGGGCTTCATCTGATGAAATACCTTACTTCAAAGCAAACAAAAGTTTGTCAATCAGGACCCTGGAACCAGACAGCAGTATTTTCAATCCAACCCTATGTCTTGCAGGACCGGAAACAATGACATGCACAAGTCTCAAACACGGGTTTAAATTCATCAGGATTTTAAAATCAAGAATGGCTTCCTTTTATATGGCATTAATCACAGCAGTCCTAGCCCTTACAACCCTTGCAAAAATGGAATATAGAAAACAACTGATATTTTACCCACACTGACTGAATCATCTGGGAGTTCTAAAAGCCTGGAATGCCCTAATTTGAAACGACCCAGCAGTCCCTCACAGCAGTCGGGTCTCAGCTTCCCCCCCAGGCTTCCCTCTTGCTCAGCTGCCTCGGGGGGGTGACATTTCACACAACTCACTGTCCCTTACTGAACAAGGGTGGAGGCCACAGCCTTGGCACGGCTGCACATCAGCTCATGGGCTCTGACCCTGAAGAACTGGCTTGAAAGATGAATCTGTGCACAGTTAAATCCCACCACAGCTACAGTGGACTTCAGCACATCCAGCAAAAATGCACCTTCCTCCTGATGGTTTGTTTTTGTGAAGTGTTTCCACAGTAAACAAACACTCCTGGTGGAAACTCTGTCACTGGGACTATTGAAAACTCTGATCACATTTTCAAACTCCTTTATAATTATTTTTTTTTACAAAAAACCTGAAGCTGTCAGGATCTTTTTAGCCATCTGATTATTACCTCCATGTTAGTTTTTACTTATTATGTGGTTTCATTTTAAACTTTTATTGAAATCTATTCAATGTGAAAACGTTGTCCTTTGAATAATTATAATCCTGAGACAGTGTATAAAATAACATCTCCCTTTCCCACTCGTATACTCCTAAGCAGGCTTTGCTTCCATTGGAATATTCATGGGGTATAAATAATAAAAAGGCATGAAAGCTGCTAGAGAGTAGGTAGAAAATTTACTCTCCTTTCTAGTTCTTAACTTTCACTTACCTTCCTTACAACTGTACAATAACTTGCAGCAAAATCTGTCCTTTGAGAAAAACCTCAAAGCAGCGTTTCCAGTTAACAATGTACTCCATCTCTTAAATGTGCACACTGCCACAGGATGTTAATGCAACAGTCCCACCTCTGATTACATACACTGCTGCCTGGTAAGGAGCTGGGGAAGAGAAGAAATGTTTGCAAAATTAGGCAAAGGAAAATTTCTGTACTTAAGCAGATGGTGTGCAGAGGAAATCTTAAAACAAACTTATCTCCAGTCTCTCCCAGGACAGTTCTCTCTCCACCAGACACAGTCCATTTTCCAAAACATTGTTCTCATTTACTTCTCATGAGTTGGGTTTCTTTCCACAGGCTCTTAAATTTCCTTTGTGTCTCTACAGACATGAATTTAGCAGGCAAAGACTTGAGTTAAAAAAAAAAAAAACAAAAAACAAAACAAAAAACCAAAAAAACCAAAACAACAAAACCACAACAGTAAGAAATTAATATTTATGTTCTGAAATTATGGCTCAGACAGTATTTCCCCCTGAGTGTTGAGGGGTTTTTTTTTAGTAACTAATCAGCAAACATCTATTGCCTTATATACCATTGTTACTCTATCTGCATAATTAATAGTATACAGCATTCTTGAAAAAGTACAGCTCAAGGTAAATGAACTAATATTTTGTGAATCATTTAAGTACTAACCCTTTCAGCATGTTGTAGCTTTGCTATTTATAGAAACATGAATTGAAATAACACAGCTTTGTTCATAGCTTAATGGCTGTATCTCCTTTGCTAACACCAGAACTTTCAAAGCAGCTAGCAAGCACTTTAATTAAGCTCTGGAAGAATCAGAATATTTCCAAACTCCTTTATAATCTCATTTTGCTTCATGAAACTTTGATATGATATTTCAGTTTTCTTCCAATTTCTTTCACCTTTTTAAACCACTTATCAAAATACAATGGATCCTCTCCAAAGTTTCAAAGCTTTTCTTCCAGAAGAAGCTGTTAACAACCTAAGAAAAGTATTTCTACTGTGGATACTCTTTCTGAAAGACTTCAGAAGTTGACTACAACTAGTTTACAACACTTCTTTTGCAAGATTGCTGGTGAATATTTTTGCCATGTTTGACTCTTCCCTGGCAGAGCCAGCACAACAGGAGATACTACTCAGTAAGTTAGTAATTTTGAACATCTTTGCCTTTTAGAACACAGAACATTAAACCAAACTGAGCTTGCACTGAAAAAGGCATCAGTTTCACTAAGAGTGTTTTACAAGATGCAGTCAACATTTTATGTTATTTGTCCTTCCTTCAACTAATATGTTCTGACATTATATTGCTACAATAAAATCAGTCAGCCCCATATAGTTTTAAGCTGTCCACATTCAGTGTCAGAGGATCGTTCCATTACTAGGAATTCCATTACATTCATTTTAAACATAGCAACAAACGACTGCATTACTAATTCATTCTAATAAATCTGTTTTCAAAGCAGCAATGCCAGTGAATCAGGCAAGTGGAAGGGACTGGGAAAAAAAAAAAAAAAAAAAAAAAAAACCCAAAAAAAAAACAAAAACCCAAAAACAAAAACAAAAAGGAGGAAACCATAAGAAAGATTTTCAGTGGGGTTGTCATTTCTTCCAAATGCTTTGGACCAGCCATGAGGCCTTGTCTGACACGCCTCAGCTAATTAAAGTCCCAAAGGCATTGAGCTTAACAAACTAAAGTGCCTACTTAGCATGACTCTGACCATTCTCCTAGGCCATGAACCACTCCAAGATGTCCCAAGTTCAGGATAACACTCAGCTGGAAACCACTATCCTGCTCCATGACATCAAAGAAAGAATGATAACAAATCACAGCTATCCCTGTTAGTAGAGTTCAGTGTTGTATTTAAGTTCTAGAGCTAAATCCCTTCAGACCAGTTTGTAGAATAACAGACTCCCAGAATCAACATTTACCACAGAATCACAGAGTGGTTTGTGTTGGACAGGACCTTTAAAGCTCATCTAGTCCAACTGCCCTTCAACAACTGACCAGGTTGTTCAGAGCCCCATCCAACTTGGCCTTGAATGTTTCCAGGAACAGGGCATCTACTTCTTTCTGTGTTTCACCGTCCTCATTTTACAAAATTTCTTCTTTGTATCTTGTCTAAATCAATCTCTTTCAGTTTAGCATCATCACCCCTTCTCCTGTTGCAACAACAAATACTAAAAAGTCTCTACTCACCTTCTCAGGCCTCTCTGAGATGCTGAAAGAACACAGTAAGGTCTCCCCAGAGCCTTCCCTGTAGGCTGAATGACTCCAACTCTCTGGGCCTTGGGCAGAGGGACTGCCCTGCACCCTCCCTTGTGTGCCTGGCTCAAGCTCCCTCCTCAGCCCAAAACTGGATGCACAACTCCTCATTGCAAGCCCTGAACAGAGGGGAAGGGTGGAAAACTCTTACCAACACAGCACAGGTTACACTTCACAACAGAAAGAAACCAGAACATATATTTAGGATCCTACAGCTGTACTATGTTACAAACACACACTGTTGCTAAACCTTCAAAAATGCTTTATTTGAAATAAAACTACAGTTTGTCATTAATGTGAGCGATTACTATTTAAAAACATATAGAAGGCAATGAGTAAAATCCAATAAAAAAGACTGAGCAGCATTTTCCCCTTGGGCACAGTCCTTAGTAACAGATTCAGTCAATCATTCTTTGAAATTCTGCCATCAGGACAAACAGAACATGTGTCCAGGAAATTTAAGATGATGGTGTCTTGAAAACAAAGACGAGAGCATTTCCGAAGCATTCATTTCTCTAGCAGGCATTTAACAGATGGCTTTGTAAGTCTGGAGAAAACCAGATGCAAGGACTGGAACAAGATGCCCTGTGCATTATTCTCTCCCCTCCTCTGCTGAAACTCCTGCCTGTGTTAATGTAGGTAACAGCTTTTATGTTCTTACAAGGATAACTGAATTGAAGAGGTTTGAAAGACCATGGTAGTTCTGCAGTAGTTACCCAACCTAAATGGGAACTCGCACATCCCTCAGAGGATTCTTTACTACCTTGGGATAGAAGCAGTGCAGAACAGGGTTCAACACCACTTAGTATTTGCTGACCATAAAACCTTCTCCCTGTCCTGCTGCAAACTGACATTTTTGAGACACATGGGGCAGTGTCTTTGCCAGTTGCAGTACTCAAAGTGGGCTGCACACAAGCCAAGTAAAGATGCACAGAAAATATGAATTACTGAGTTATTCCTAGTCAGATGATAGATACAGCAGTGCTCACCTGCAAACATGTTTTGATGGCTTTTGGTGGTCCATCTTAGAACTCTAAAGAAAGACACTGAAGATTCCTGAGCAAGTCAGCCCCAAGGGTAAAACTTTGCCAAATCTTTCTTGCATATGCAAGAGAAAGTAGTTTCAGGAGTGCAGGGTAAGAAGAGAGAGAAGCTGAAAATGTAGAACACAGAAAAAAGAGCAGCAGATTTTTTTATTTTTTCCCTAACAAGACTGCATTATATACTTTTAATTATATTTACTCAGAAATAATGTAGGTATTTAGAGTGATAATAAAATTACAAATGCAGTACATTGCAAAAAGCGTTTCCATAGCTATTTCAGTGTTCTTTCATCAGATGAATTATTAACATTTTTGAAGGCAGGAATGTGGAATCACAAATTCACCACTGACAACACAGAAATGCTGTGCACATTTGCAAGCAACAGTCAGAAAACGATGGCAATAAAGCAACAGCACCTCTTGTTTGCAATTGTTAAGAGTTATGTATCATCCTATCAAGGAGCAACAATACATGATTTTACTTCTTTCTAAGCCAGATAGCTCAAATTTTCAATGAGAAACACTGCCATGAGTTATTTGCAAGTGGGTCGTACAGAATTTCCCTTGCCAAAACTATTCAGCAAACATGTAAATAATTTTGAAAAGCATCTGGCTCAAAGTTAGCGAGTTTTGCACACGGATGGCATTTTATGCAAATGATCTTGTAAACACATCAGTATGTTTCAAAATAAGGCATATCAATGGACAAACTGTTCTAACTTCACCAGCTGGGGCAGATGGCAGGATGCAGAAAGTCTGGAGCCTGCCAGATTGATGGCTTCATCTGGAGAGGGCAGCCTTGGAAGGCATGGCACAAAGGATGCCAAGAGACACTGTTTCCTTCCCCCCCACCCCATCCTTTTTTATCCTTTTTTCTTGTTTATACCCTCCACATCCTAATCCAGAGCCCTAAGTGTCAAAAAGATTCAGGGATGAAAAAAGGACATTCAGACCTACCCAGGCAGTCCAGCTAAGGCTGGCCATACTAACAGGGAAAGGCCTCAGTATAGAGGTGTAACAGCTATTTAAATCAAATACTCTCCAATAAAGACCATCTTTGGGAGGGGAAAAAAAAAGAAATGGTACAAGAAACAGGGTAGGTTTTGTGCAGGACTACTTGCTTCTGCAAATCTATAGTTTGCAAGCCTCTTGAACCTCATGACAAGGCTACCAGACACTACACCAGGCTACTAGATACTCTGGCTCTATGTTCTTTTCCTCCATAAGTCTATCAAATTACTTTCTGAACTCTTAGTTTTGCCCTCTATTACATCCTGCAACAGTAAATCCCACCACTTAATTGACTATTTTAAAGAAAAAACAAAACAAAACATCCTCAAAGGCCCCAAATCTTTGTTGTAACAGTATTGCTCAGGAATTTTTTATCACAGCCCAAGAAAAAGCTGCACTGCCAAACAAGTGAACTTCATCACAGATTATCTCAAACTGGAAAGGACCTATGAATCCTCAAGTCCAACTCCCTACTGCTCTCAGGACTACACAAAACTCAACCATATGACTAAGAGCATCATCCAGACACTCCTTGCACGCTGACAGGCTTGATTCTTTTCCATACTAGCACTGCACTTCTCCACATAAAAACTTTAGCACAGCCTCATGTAGAAGACAAAAACCACTGGAGATATTAAGTCTAGTCAAGCCAGGTATAAGAATAAAACTACAGTTTCCAAACCATCCTGCTCCCAACATGTTTCCCCCAGTCTGCAGACATCCAAATGTGGAAGTCTCATTCCCTTCACCCAGGTAGGGGCAAGGCAAGAGCAAACTTTGCCAACAGTGCTCTGGGCACAGTTGATATCTGTTGAGCAGCACTCTTCTAACTCCCAGAGCTTAACAAAAACCTCTCCTAGATGGTCTTAACCACAAAAGCAGAAACAGATGCTTTTTGTCCTACCTGTTCCCCAGTTTAAAGCTGACAGTTCAATTACCAGTAGCATCATTTCTTCTGACTTGTGCTGTTGGACTTCAACAGGGGAAAAGCCTGCAGAGATCCCTCTTCCCCATGCCACACTTTCAGATGAGCATTTTGAGAAATGTAATGGATTGACTGTTCCCACTCAGGACTCACTTGACCAAGAGAGCATGTGGAGATCAGGGACTACATGGTTAGGTGTGCTGAGGACATGGTGGTGAGAAATGGGAGAAATCATGGCTAAGGTTGCAGGATAAATTCTGCAGCACTTTGGAAGTTACCTCTCCTGCCTCACAGCAAAGACAGTCTTACCACAGAAGGACTAGAAGAGGAAAGAAGAATTTGTCCTGGAAGAACAACCCCCTCTCAGACCTCTCAGAAGGCAAAAGCATTTCCAATTGCAATCAAGGCCAAAGGCTCCATCCACCCCTTGACGTATTACTTCACACAGAGATAGAAAGTTTGTAGCTTTGGCCTAAAAATCATGCTCTTTTTCAGTTTTAATACAATTTCTTGTTGATGTGCACTCAAATTATGTAAGCTCTTCAAATACAAAACAGTAGCATCCACCACAGCACTGCTTTATTAAAAAATTCTGTCATATTCAGAACCTTCTAAAGACCCTTGCAATTTTTATTCTATGATTCAGTATGTTGCAGTACAGACTGAAAATTATAGAATTCATAGCAATATAAAGAAACAGAAAGTTCAGTCAGCATTGACTACTTATTTCTCAGTAGAGTTTTTCAACTTGTATCCCACACAGCTGATGCCAACAGCTCAAAAGGGAATTAGGCAAGAAGAAATTTTTCCAGGGAATTTGTCTGCTTTGAAGCCAACATTGTTATCAAATGCTGTTTCTTAAATTCTGCTTTTCAAATGTCTGAGAGCAGCCATTTCTGTCTGGTTCAGAAACTGCCTTAAAAAAAAAGGAAAGAAAAAGAAAAAGAAAAAGAGAAAAAGAAAAAGAAAAAGAAAAAGAAAAAGAAAAAGAAAAAGAAAAAGAAAAAGAAAGAAAGAAAAAGAAAGAAAGAAAAAAAAAAAGAAGTACTAATTTCCCTGTAATGGAGAGTAATGATGATTCTGAACTTTTACTACCAATTTACTGCATACTGCACCCAGCCTTTTGCATGGGAAGGTTTCAGTTTGATACACAGCATATCTTAAAGTAATGAAGGTTCTTTTCCATTCATCAAAAAAATAATTACAGGAAATTGTCCAAGTCTTTCAGATATTTTCCCTGACTCTCCAGGAAAAGCTCTAATATTTGATTACTTTTCATGTTTATGTTTACTTAATGTTGGTTGGTATAAGTGCATATAAGAGCACTAATAGATGTCTTCTATCATGTTCCAGGAATGCACTACTCGGATTTGGCCTAAGTAAAAATCAAATAACATTATGCAAATAATGCTTCTCATCTAATGATTTCTGACTAGTCACCATAAATTGTAGAAAGTCACAAACAGAGTTAGATCAGGAGATTGGTGTTAAATAGCAAAAATAACAGCAATTGTTACCCCATTTATTTCACATGGCAAGGCAAAAGAAGAAGCTGGATGATATTTTAATGCACTGGCTGTTTCCCAACACCCTCTTGATCACATCTGCTGTATCTCTCCCCTGCAAAAATACTTATACAAGTAGAATCAGCACTTCCACTGCTTCTTACACAGCAACAATCTAGCACTTTTGTTATTACCCAGAAATGGATTTCAGCAAATAGCCTCAGTCTCCTAGTGGAGCCATCCTTACTTCTCTTTTTAAACCTACAGGAAAAAAAAAAATCAATCTAATATTTCTAAGAAATTGCCAAATTTCAGCATTCTTCTTCAGTTCTAGTAATGTACTGAGTATGCTTCATAAATTCTCTGCTTCAGTTTCTGTAAAACCAGGACAGGTCAATAGGATGTGTAACAGTTGGTAAATTATCTTCTCCTGGCACTACAGCAGCAACAACAAGTACACTGCAAGAATTAGGAAATCAGTTGTTTTCTTTGCAAAAGCACCTCAATAGAGTTCTGCTTTCCCCAGTGACCTAACAGTGTACTATTTATATAAAGACATTGTTTTTGAAAAAATAGAAGCTACACAACTGGTCAATTTAGAATTTAACAGACTGTACAGAATTAAGTAATGCAAACCAAAGAACAGGGGATGGCTGAAATAATATATTTCTTTCAGACACTACTAAAACTCCATACATATTCCTTAGGGCCATCTTAAAAATACATATATGCTCAGGAGACCTTTAATCTATGAATAGTTTATCAAAGTCACCAAGTTTAAACAGAGGAAAAACCTTTCTACAAGACCAAGGGCTTTCCAATCTGCCTTTCCCACACACTTACATCTATTCCATAGGAAACAGGGGAGGTTCTGCATCAAATTTTACATTTTAATTAATTTCAACTGGATTCACCTCGAGCACTTTGGAAAGCAAGCTCACTTGAAATCCCCTGGAAAAGCTTTTTAGAGATAGTATTTGCAAAACCTCTCAAAACCTAAGTGTTCGGCTAATCCAATAAAACACCCAAAGCATTCCAATTAAACAAAAAAAAAAGTTTCAGATTGAAAACACCACTTTACTGATAAGTAGCTTCATGTAACCTTGACTCATGTAAATAATTCACATTATTATGCAGGAAATAGTTGAAAAATCAAAAGAAAACATGTGTTGCTGTTAGAACAAAACACTGGCTTTTATTTTCCAGCTTCTTTTCCCAGATCCCTCTGGGTGGGATAAAATTATTTTAAGCCAAGCTGCAGTTAGTTACTAATATAACTCTTCATACCAAAGAAAAACAGATTCATTAAAATACATCTAGCTGTAGAGATCCTCTGCAAAGCAAAGATCCAAGTAATAAAATGCTGAGTTCAAAATGAAAGCAGAGCTGCATTACACAAACTTCATCTTCAACTGAAATTCAAACTATCACTTCAATACCCTTCTAAAACGTAATATTTTTTAATTCTATTATTAATGCTGGTTGAGTTATCACACCAGTACCATATACATAAAATGAAGGTGGTTGAAACCGTAGATCTGTAGAGTTTTAGTTGGAAATGAAGGACCATCAGACCTCCATCAGCCAGCAAGGACATTGTTATGCAATCTCAACTCCACTTAGTACACCCATTCAGCATTGAGGATTATTCCCAATAGGTCTAAAATCCTGACAGTATTACTCAGAAAAATTAAATTAGTCTTTACCAAACCACTTTGAGACGAGTTATTCCAAGGCTCGTTAGATAAATCCTGAACCATTGAAATGCTTTAGCAGCAACTGGGAAAGAGTGAGACAATTCACAATTGATTTCTGTGGAAGCTCAATTAAATTACATAGAGTTATACATCTAATTCAAAAAGGGCAACAACAAGTCAATGTTGTGTGCTTTTTAAAGAAAAAAAAAATCTCTAATCTCCTCTCCTTACAACAGTCTTCTTTAGTTTCCATAGAGAAAAATCCAATTGATATAGGCACGTATCAATAAGGTGCTCTTATTGAAGTTTGTAGATAAACTTTTTTTTTTTTGGCAAGTATTTTGTCAAAAGGTTTGGAGTTTTGATCTTTCTTTACAGAGGCATAAAAAATTAAGATTCTCCTGTGGGCCTTGAAAATTCTGCACTTAAGACTTCATCTATGGCAACTTCAGCTTTATTTGGACCACACACTACATACATGCAGACTTTTGCCTATTATTGCACTGCCATTTTAAGCTTCCATGGCCTTTTCCATCAGCTGTGCAACTGGCTGCCTTTGGATTTGATACTTTTGAAAATATCTCCCTGATATTTTCTCAGAGATGAGCACCAAAATATGATACAGCATTTTACAGATACCATATTACCTGCCCCAAGAGGGTTCTGCAGGGCTCCCTCCTAGGTCCTGTGCTCTCCTACACCATAAAGGACACAGGACTGGAAGGGACGCTCAGTAAATTTGCAGGTGATACACAACTGAGAGGAGATATTGACTCCCTCAAAGGCAGGAAGGCCCTGAAGAGAGACCTCAGCAAGTCAGAGATGGGCAATCACCAACCAGATGAAGCTCAACAAGGGAAAAGTGCTGATTTCTGCACCTGAGATGGGGTAACCCTGGCTATATGGACAGACCGGGGAATGAGATGCTGGAAAGCAGTGTCATGGAAAGGGACCTGAGGGCTGATGGCAGGTTGGATGTGAGTCAGTAGTACCCTGGCAGCCAGGAGGGACAATCATGTCCTGGGGGCATCAGGCAAACCATCACCAGCCAGGCAAGGGTTGTCCCACTCTGCTCTGGGGAGGCCTCACCCAAATATTGTGGCAGTTTTGGGAGCCACAGTGTAAGAAAGATATGAAGCTATTAGAGGATGTCTGAAGGAGGACAACAAAGATGGTGAAGGATCTTGAGGGGAAACATGTGAGGAGTGGCTCAGGGTACTTGGTGTGTTCAGCTGGAGAAGAGGAGACTGAGGGGAGACCTCATTGCAGATACAACATCCTTGTGAGGGGAAGAGGAGGGGCAGGAACTGATCTCTGCTCTGTGGTGACCAGGGACAGGACCCATGGGAATGGCCTGAAGCTGTGTCAGGAAGGTTTAGGTTGGATATAAGAAAGAGGTTCTTCACCCATAGGGTGATTGGGCACTGAACAGGCTCCACAGGGCAGCGGTTACAGCACCAAGACTGAAGAGCCCAAGAAGCATTTGGACAATGTTCTCAGCTTTGTGGTGTGGTTCTTCAGGCTGTCCTGTGCAGGGCCGGGACCTGGACTTTGATGATCCTTGTTGGGTCCCTTCCAATACAGAGTATTCTGTGATAATAGAAATTAAGAAGTGTTTTGGACAGGCATATCTTTCTACATTTAGTACTGCTCAATTTGTTATTCCTTGTTATAGTATCAGTCAGGAAAAAGAAACAGTAGTAACTTTTTCATATAAGAGATAGAAGACCACCACTGTACATGATTTAGTTATCATGTCCATTCCTGTCACTTTGAAAGTTCTAATGGTTAACCACAGAAAAATACTGCAGCATATTAAATGCTAATAGGTGGGACACACATGTTGCAGGTTGTCAGACTAAGGAGTCAGAAGCACTTTCCAAGACAGAGGTCTCAATGATAATGATGGAATCTGCAAAATTACCTTGGCCAACAGTGAACTGAGAGGAGAACCTGCTGATATTCTGCAGAATGATACAAGTGAAGAGCTCTATTAATAAAGTTAAAATTAAGATAGATGAGAACTGTGTGAATTCACCAATTTTATAAAACATACCTTAGTTGATATTTAGCTATAACTGTGTGTTGTTAGATAGTTTTGATGAAGTGTATTAGTTTTAGAGACATGCATAACTGTGTGTGAAGAGAGTTCCTTCTTGCACTTGAAATCCCTGCACAGTGGAACACAGAGGTGAAAGAATGCAAATATTGAAAAAGAGAGAAAGCCTTTTCACCATTCCTGAGCAGAACTGTAACTTTAGACAAAGAGGAATAAACATTCATTTTTATTTTTGATGCAGTCAGGTTGTCTTATTAACAGCTAAGGCTTATAAGCCTCTTACTAAGACACTGAAACTGTGTCTGTGCAAAAAGCCATCAGCTACAAATAGGAACTCGTGTCCATTGCTCCATGGGTATCTTTATTTGAACACACAGAAACTCCTTAAACAGCTTTGCACTGCACAGCATGACACTAAGTAGTTACTTCATATTTTTATTTCAGATTACAAAAAGCTTCCCTTCAGGAGTGTCAGTGTAGCACTGAAGGTCACATCAATGGCACTGAAAGCTGCTGTTTGTCAGGACACATGAAAATAACAGAAGCCAGGGTCTGAGTTGGGAAGTCACAGAAAGAACATGTATGAAAACTATTCCAATGCCAAAACAATTTCTTACCACCTAATATGTGACACACAACTCACCCAAATACCCAAATCCACTTTCAGATCCCCCAACTGTTTTTGGTAAAACCATTGCTAGACCTACAGCAACTCGCTCAAAGCAGAACCCAATGGTGCAAAATCTGAACTTCCAAAATTGTAATTCAGTGGATGCAGTAACAAGACCTTTGATGATGAACTGGTGTTGTTTGGTTTGGTGATAGGAGAACATCTGCTGACCAGAAAACATTGGAAAAAGAGAGGTGTGTGTTCTAACACAGTCATCACCAACAGCCTCCAAGAGCCCAACAAAAACTAGGGCAGACAGCAAGGCGTGGAAAGAAAGCACACATTTTACCAGCAAGGCAACTCTTCCTAATTTTTAGTAGCTCAGAAATTTAACAGAATGAGAGCAGCCTCGGAGACTTCATTTTCCACAAGAGACAATGTGGATTTGCTGGTATACTAATTACAAAACTTTTAATAGAGAAATGATCTGCCAGTTGAACAGCCTAAGCCCACAATAAAATTCAGTGTGTGAAATACAGTCAGCCCTGGAGGCACATGGGGCAGCACAAACATAGCTGCTGTTCTAGAATGGTGCAACACACTCCTGGCAATGAAACCAGCTACTGCTGCAGAAAATATTTCGGAATTCACTTGAAGAAAAAAGAAAACATATCTTTTTGCACCTTTTGGTGCTAATTTGTTCAACTAGAACAATTTCCAGTTGTCTTAGCATGTGATACCTCTGAGTAATTTAGATTTTTGTTCACCTGGAATTTTCACAAGCCAATAGCCATACCAATAGACTGCTCTGCTCAGTCCTAGAAATGGATTTGTTCTAGACCTCTTAAAAGTCTAGTGCTGAAGCAAACCTTGTGGTTTCACCTCTTTAAACAAAGGAGGGTGTAAAATACATTAGGAGTTAAGAAGCTCAGCCTTTTGCTGCAACCTGTGTTAGGCATCATAGGTGGCATCTGGAGAGGAATCAAAGATACACCAAAAAAGTGAAAAAAATATTTTTTTTGGTGCAAGGCAAAAATACTTTTATTGGTTTAGAGAACACATATTACTGCGTATGTATACGTGTATTTTGTATTGGAGAATGTTCCTATTACACTATCATGTTTCTAATGCTTAAAACCAACTCATAAGGTCAATAATTGTGGTACAGATCAAATTCAATTAGGCTCACTGTAGGTTGTCACTTTTCCTGCATTAAACACTGTAGCATACAAGAAATATTTTAGAAAATAAAGATGCTTAGTGACAAAACTCCCAAGACCACATCTGCCAGTTGGCACTTGTTGCCACAGCTTTATTAGTAAAAGTCACCTGTCACACTATTTCTACCTTGTAAGGAGAATATAGCTCTTCTGCTACGTCTGCTAAAGTATTTCTTTACCTACTGACCCTACAGCTTTAGGACTCTCAGCACCTTCCCACGTGCATTCTCCTCACAGTGCAGCATTACTATCTCCATAATAACAACTATCTCAGTGACATGTATTATAAATGAGCTTTTTACCACTAATAGTCTAAGCTTTATAGAAAGAATATATCCTACAAGGCTTTAATTTCAAATTTTTGCATAGGAATCACCTTGCACTGAAGAGAAGACTGCACAAAAGACAGAGAACCTCCACAAGCTGTCAGGAGTATGAAGTGAAGGGAACACCTTGTAAAGCTTTGATTTCTAATTAGAATGCAAGATGCTTGAGGCAAATAGTAGATTCAAGCTGGTCAATTAAGAGTGTTGTTCTTGTTCTTCCACTGTAAGACCCTCTCAGCTTTGCAAAAAGACAGAAAATCATTACAAAATGGTTAATGCTTCAGTGTCTAGGTAGCTCTCCTTTAGGGAAAAAAAAAAAAAAA
>VXAU01005411.1:526845-546825 GCA_013399695.1 Formicarius rufipectus
AAAAAAGCTTATTTGTATCAAAATACAGGCAACAGATACAACTAGAGTAATTTTATCTTCTGGTTTCCAAGGAGACAAGTGACCTCTACATACTTCTAACAAGTGTATCAAAGTCATATCATAGCAAATAAAACCATAAAAAACAATACAAAAGTAGCTGAATGCCAGAGCCAATCTGCTTCTCGCCACTGAAGTTGGTCTGAGGCTTAACAACTTGGGTAGTTTGCCAACACAGCTTCACTCTTGACATCAGTCCACAAGCTTCCTCGAAGAGACCATTCCGTGTAATGGAATATAGATATTGCAAATCTTTACCTCAAGGAATGGAAAAGACAAACAAGAAAGGCTCCAATATGGTAACACAGATAGTACACTGCAACTAACAAATGATCAGGGCAATAATCTAACTTTAGCACACAGTGGGTAAATCTCCCTGTGTTCCAAAATCCATCCTTTCACAGTCCATCAGCAATTCTTTGAAGCCAACATTTGTGTTGTATCAGCAATTCTCTGCTTTAGCATTCCAGAATCTCAGGAGGGTTCTGCTTTCTTCCTCAGCCAAGCTCAGGAAACCTACTGGAGCCCACAGTATGTATAATCACATTTTCAATGCCCTCCTAATCTACAAAAAGCAGATTTGTTTTGGCAGAGCACACAGTTAGAGAGTCTCTGTCTCCCCCCACTTCGAAATCAAGCATCACTCATGCTTACAACATACTAAGGAAAAATTGAGTTAGCTTTTTGTTGGAGAAACAGCTTCAGGTTTCTCCAGTTATCTGTTCATTCGCAGTTCTCTGCACACATTTTGTCTTCCTCCTGTCCTTTACCCTCCTTTTCCTGCTGTCCTTCCTCCATATGTTCACTTCAAGCAGAATGCTGGAAAGCAGAGGTGGAGACGGTGATCTGTAGGACCATGGGGTGCTGCTGTGAGCAAAGAGTATGCAAATAGCAAGCCTGGGGTAAGTTATGGTTCATTCCAGCCTGTCCTCATCTGTCTCACCCAACAGTAATAAAAAGAAACCATGGTATCATCAGTATATATGAAAGCCCCAGACACCAGTTGTACTCTGTAATTGTGCAGCAGAATAACAGGCTCATTCTGACATTTTCAAGATTAGCTTTAGAGCCCTGTACTACCTGTGTGGTAGGGCAGGGAAAGTGGTTTTAGGAGATTCACAGCTGTGGATGGTGAGTTCCTGCATCTTAAACATCTATCTGGGTACAGACTAACCAAAAATTCAGGAAATGTGATGAGAAAAAGTTTTGTTTCAGGAGACAAAAAAAAAAAAAGTGGAAGAGAGTTATTTTAGACCTGACTAATAAAGCATTTGAGCATATAAATGTGTGAAGGTGTTTTGAATGAGATCATGACAGACAGCACCCGTGATTCTGCAGAAAAGAAGAAGTGAGAAAAGATGAACAGGAACAAGACAGCTATAGGTCAAACTCACAGGTGCTTTAGATGAAGTGTGATGCTAACAAACACAGGAGAAAAACATCAGCATGGAATGCCAGAACTGGGGGTTGCAATGCAAAACAGATTAGTGAAAAGACAGCAATAAGAAACATAAAAAAATCAAGATCTGGAAAAATGCAAGTCCAGGACTTCTTCAGTAAGGCAAATTACAAATGCAAATCACCCAAACACGTTCAATACCTGTTTTGCTTGATCTTCAAAAATAATAAGAAATCAGATATCGAACACAGCTGGTAATAAGAGGACACAGAAAAGAGTTTCTAATAAAAAAGAAAAAAATTTAAAAACAAAAACAAAAACAAACAAAAAAAACCAAACACCAAATTTCCAACATACAAAAAGATAAAGCAATCTTACTGGAAAAAAAAAGATATAGTTATTCTATTCCACTTGATCCCACAGCTGAAGAAACACACAAGAGAAAGCAACAGAAGAAAACCCGCATTGCAGGGCCTGGTGAATGTGTGTGACACCTCTACCATTGAGCGGGGCTTTCATCCTTTACCAACTCGACAGCAGAATTGGCACTAAGGTTTTCTCCTCACTCCTACCTGTGACCAGTTTTACAACCAGCCAGCTGTAATCCAGACTTATTTCGCTACAGAAATCTACATTTTCAGATCCCTTTTTGGTTTTTTTTTTTTGCCATACACATACTGCTGTGTCTTTATCTACCTCTTGACCAGTCCAGCATGTCTTACACTTAATGGATTTGTAATTCTCTCCTTTCCAACTGTTTGCATAAAGGACAGTCCTTCACTTTGTACAGGACAAAGAGAGTCTGTACTCACAGAAATTTATTTTTAAAGTACTGAAGTTACCAATTTTGTGTTTCCCTAGCTCTGACATTCTCCAACTAGAATTTATGTAGCTCATTCATTGAGCATCTCCCTGCTACTGCAAGCTCTCTCATTACCCAGATAGAAAAGAAAATGAAGCAAGTAAGAAATCAAGTGTTGATTATTCACACTCCTGTGCTCACTCTTAATTCTCCTTGGAATCACCTGATTACCAGATCCTTAGCTCTCCCAGCGGTGTGGTACAGCGTGGCACAGGTGTGCAGAGAGAGAAACACGGGAATCTTGCAGTGCTACCTCTGTGACAGGTATTTTCCAGAATTCCTGCGCTGATAAGCATTTCATGATGTAACAGAAGGTGACATAAATAGTCAGATAGACCAAGGTAGATAAGAAGATGTGTATCACATGCTGACAAACACGTTTTGGGGTGCAAGTCTTACAACACAGTTAGTGGAAAGCCCAAGGCAAAATGGTATTTTATTAAGGTAAATCACATAGCATGAAGAAAGGCTAAGCAAGGTTATCAAACCTTTTCATTTCATAAAAAAACTCTGTATGTAGCAGTCTTTTTTAAAAAAAGAAAGATGTGACCAGTATGAACCCTAACCATAGAATTCCCACTAAAACTGCTGCTTTTACAAAGGGTTCTTCTCTCTCCTACTGGCAAGCAACAAAGAATCTGCCTGTGTTCAAAAGTCCTCAAACTAAAAGCACAGTAACAGATTAAAAAACATGAATGTGTCATAGAGCTATAAATCAAAAAGCTACAGTATAATTTGGCTAAGAGGGCATTTACTGACAATAATCAAAGCCCTTTAGGTTTGCGCCCTTTGTGATTTATCAATAAACAGGTGAGTTATATTTGCAGTTGCATGTCAGAAAAGGACCTGCTTAGCCTGCCATAAACTGTGTAATGGAATTGTTTATGTTATCTCTAATTTGTCTTAGGAAAGCACAGGGTCCCTGTAGCAGACAGCCTTCCAGTGACTCACAGCTGCTGGATGTAACCCCTTGGTTTAACATCTCTGAACATCATTGTCTTCAACCACCAGCTTGCTAATCTTTTAAGGCAGCAGGATCCTGGCAAGGCCTCAGCACTCAGAACATCTGTAGCACTCCAGGAATCTTAGGAACTGCCAATCTTCTTTTAGACTTCTCATTATCCCTTTTAGAAGAGAGTTTAAAGTGGACAATAACCATGCATGTGCAGTTAACCTCAATATAGAACATTTCCTGAAATCTCTTAATTAAAAAAATATAAACCAACAGGAGGTCATTAAAGTCCGATAGGCTCTCATTCACGTTGAAAATTCAAGATCTTAAAATGGATTCTGAAAATTCAAAATTTGGACGCTGATTTTCCATTACTGAAGTTGTGTTAACAAACTGTGTTAGTAGATGAATTCCAATCTGGCTTTTCTGCTCCCAGTCTACTCTGAGAACATCAACTCTCCAAGCTAAATTCTGCTATTTACAGGTAGGAAATTCACAGGGAGTCCTTTGCAAAATTTATAACCTTAGTCTTTGCAAGACAGACTGCATCTTAGATAGTTCATCATCAAAAGGACTAAATATTTTAGAAATTCCACCACTCCAATGGTTGAAGGAACATACTTGGGCCAGTGCCTTAAGAGACTTCCCTTCTTGAGTAGTACTTTGGAGTGAAGCAGTGAAAATGTGCTTAGACTGAATTTAATCTATATGAAAAATCCTGGTATGTACAGAACTTTTCTAAACAGCTCCCCCTGTCCACTGAGGAAGGCTGTACCCCACACATACACCTCTTGGATGTGCTTGGGGTGCTGTGCCTCCCTTAGGAGGCCCCTCTTGGACAAATCAAGCCCAAAGGGAAGGGTGGGGGAGCAGAGCTTGAGCCTTTTTCCTTATGCTCTGAAAATGTAATCTAATTGAACGGGGAAAGTCTGCACACAGACATATATTTCTATTTATTAGTGCTGTTAGTGTATGTGATAGCTTTCTGTAAAAGAGATAATCATCTCTAAGAGTAAAATTGTGTATTTGTATATTGTTTATGTAAATACATTATTTCTGCATGCTTTCCAATCAAAATTTTAGTTATGATTTGTACTGCTTTGTTATAAACTCAATTTATTTTTTTGCCAAAGTAAACACAGCATAGAAATTAAGTTATGTATTTCTAGGCTAGAGGTGTCAAGGAGAAGGTTTGAGTTCCAGAAAACATAATAAAGAACTAAATTTAGTAATTCATGCACAACTGCCTGAAGGTTAGAAAGTGGACTAATAAGTGCTAAGGTTATGACTCAGCACAGGAGGGACTGTAAACCCAGAATTATTGGATTAAACCTCTATTTTGAACAAAAATTACTTGAATGGCTACCTAAAGAAATAGCTACCTAAAGACCAAACTGTGAACAGCAAGAGGCAAAGACCTAAGATAATGATAAATGAGAAGTAAGCTCTTTATACAATAATTCAGAGTATGTTTAATCTAGACTCGTTGCTCCAGCTGGACATCTTCCAGTGAACAATATTCCAAAATGTAACTCTTTTCCAGTTTCAATATGAGTAAGAGACACAGCTTTCCTCCGTCTGATACATTTATGGAGTAAGAACAAGTTAATGATTTGTAATGTAAATGGGAAATGCGAGTCATATGGCCAAGGATATATTGAGGAATGAGGGGAGAAAATCTTCAGGACTAGATCTCAGAAAGAAATTCTAGCATGGGAAGGCAAATAACAACCCAGTGGTCAAGGCTTAGGCTGTAGTGAGGGACAGCTCAAGAGAGGAGAGCCTGTGCAGCTAAGTGGGCATTAAATAACACATGACAAGCAGGACCACAGGTAAAAGGATGATAAAAATGTATTAATAAGGTAGAACCTATACCAGAAGCAGGACTTGTACTTGCCCCATTTTAGCCCTGTAGGTCTTAAAAAATCCATTATGCATTTGAGCTTCTCCCAAATGCTGCAAAATGGACTGCATCTTCCTGTCCTGTCCATAGCACTCACTTCAGCCCAATGAGCCCTTGGAGACTCAGCACTACTTTCAGTCCTGCAGATGCTCTGAAATGAGAGCTGGAGGAAGCAGGGCTAAATGAGCTGTCACTCCAATTGAGGCCAGTACTAACTAACCCTACAACTACACATGGATTCAGGCAGGAGAGCAGGAGTGAGGTGAATGCTGCAGGCTGAGAGCCTTCAAGGTGACGTGAGGACTGTGGGACAGAGGTGTAAACGTGCTGCCTTGGGTGGTTAGGTATGTCAAGCCCCACTGCTTTGCTGGAAGATGGTATTTGTGTTAAGGATAGAGCTTGAAAAATGAGAGCATATGCAGCTGAGTGATAGACCTTGACATGCTCACATGGCTAAAATAAGAGCTTGAAGAAACAGGAAGAAATGTAACGTCACTCCTTCCAAAGCTGATAGGAGACTCATGGATACAGCTTAGGCTGTGATTGGTGAGGTAAAAAGAAACTCCGGAGATGAAAGTGGCCATGGATTGTCAAAGATTTAAAATTAAGACACATGGAAGAAAAAGTGAAGTAGTTACTACTCCTACTGCATCAGGTACAGAGCCTCTGGCAGCAACCCAGAGGAGAGGTTAGGCTGGTTTAAACTTGGGAATGCATAGTTGGAAAGCTGAAATTAATGGGGATTCTTTAAAACCTCACAGGGAAAAAAAAAACAAAAACAACCAAACAAACAAAACAAAACAAAAAACCAAACAAACAAACAAAAAAACCCCACCAAAGACTAGAAGAAGCAGAGGGAATTAATCTATCCCTCTGTTTCATACAGATAATAGTTTATGCTAGCAATAAGGCTCGATTTAGAATAGGCTAAATCTTGGGAGATAAGAGCCCACAGAAGGCTGCTATTACTTCTTGAGTGCTCAGTCAGTATTTGTCCAACTGTGTAGGGTTTGCCCTCTCAGAGTTCAAGTGCAATGGGAAAGATCTAAAGGCCTGGCAGTAACATCTGCCATAATAGATTGAAACTTCAAAGTCAAGTAATGCTGCGCACAAATCTCACACTAAATCAGCCTAAAAGAGCCAGTAATCATCCGTAGTCTTCAATAAAGTGCTCTTGATTTACGGTGTAACAGAGGTCTAGAAAATCTTAAGTAGTACAGATGGTGGAGAAAACATTGGCTCCAGAGTTCAAGTACTACCTCGCCATTATTTGTATCTCATGAAGGTAGACCTTGTGAGGTTGAAATAATTACAGGCTTTGACTAAGAAGAAAGAAGAGAACATTTTGCCTTGGAAGGGAAAAAACCCTCTATCCTCTCCCACAAAAACTGTGAAACACTTTCTCCTTTTAGGCAGGGGACACTGTTAAAAGATACCTGGTATTAAGATATGCAGATGATTACAAGATAATCTTATGATTCTGTGAACTCATGACGATGACTGATGAACGCTTTTGTTCAGGTAGAGACCGAAGGGTAAATTAGCTTTAATTTGGCTAAAATCAGCTTAGTTGTGGTTCCATTCCTCAGGATTTAGTAAGGTTAACACTAAAGAAACATTTTGTAACAACCAGTTGTCCTCTGAAAATGCAAAAATCTCTTTTTTTGCACTTCCTAATAAGAAAAACCAAAAAAAAACAAACCATGGCTTACATCTCAGAAAGAAAACTTCTATGATTATTAGTTGGAAAAAAACAGGAGTTAAAGAATCTCCTTCCAAAGAAGTCTGCCAGAAGCCATTAGATTTCCACATATGAAAGCAGACATGCGGATGACAATCCCATCCTAAAGTTTCACTCTTTTATGTAACACCATATGAGGTTATTACAGTATTATGATGCTTCAGTCTTTTCTCTTGGCATTTGCAGTTCTTCTGATGATCTACCCACCTCTTCCTCCAAGCCTCTAAGCACCTATGCTCACACTACTTTATAATCCAGTCTAGTAGAGTGTAGTTAAGTGCATCTCACCCATTTTCATTTCATAACACTTTCTTTCATACTTCCAATACTCTTAGACTCACAGTACTTCCTCTGTATTGTTTTGTGTTGCCCTACACACTCTCTGCTCCTCCTGATTTTATTCAGAGTCGATGCTCAGCATCTTTCAGAGCATAATCTTATTTTATAGACATAGGCTGTAATACTTCCTTAGGGCTTGTCTGGTTTTTGCTGTGTTCCTTGGTTGAGATGAACATACAGCGCTCAAAAAGTCAAGGATGTGGCACCACTGAGCCTATCCTGCAGCAGCTGCAATCAGTAGCTAGAATGGATGTAGCAGTGACAATAACCAGAGGAGAAGCAGCTTGTCACCCCCTTCATCCCATGATACAGAACATCTGCTGAACCTGCTGAACTGTATTAATGGGAATTAGCCCTTCAGCACCTCCTGAAAGGAGACTACAAGACTTACAATTGAACTAGACCTCCAAAGTAGAATTAAGTCACCCCAGATAGCTCAGTCTCTTGAGTTCATGTTGTCCTGAGTTTAAGAGCCTCTCCCACTTCTGTAAATACAACCTTTTCAAAACAGCTGGAACACACTACTTTTCCTAACCTCTACTCATTAGGCTAGTTTGGACCACTCCGGGAGCCATCAAAAATGTCTTTGAAAGAATAAATCCCAGACTTGAGATAGAGAAACACATTTTTGGGAACAAGAACTACATTGCATAATCTTGCTATCAAGTATTCTTTTGGGTAAGTCTGCAACATCATCTGGCTGGGGAAAAAAGAAGTCCATACAATATTCCAAGGAAGTGAGGCACATTGGCATTGTTATGCTCACAACATATCTATGAGAAAACTATTTTATGATTGTCCATAGTCAAACATAAAATGCATGACTAAGCCTGGAAATTCACAAAATGCAGTCAGTGAAAGATAAAATATTGAAAGCCCCCTCTTCCTGAGGCCATATGAAAATATGAAGTACACAACAAAGAGTACTAGAACCTATGAAAATGAAGTGTAAAAAGATGTTTGAAACTGCTTTGTTTGTGACCATTTGCCCTTTAAATTATTTTTTCTATGACATAAACAAATACTGCCACATTCCAGGGCTTCAAGAAATAAAACTTGCAACCTGCACAATATTTATTATGTTACTTCAGATGTACAAGGTATATCAGGAAGCTACACTTTACTCACAAGAAAACTAGAGGTTGAGTTAACATGGGGAGCTGAAAGGACCAGTAAGCATGATGTATACTGAAATGAATCCTCACCAGTATTTGCTAAAGTAAAACAAGGTGTATTGAAAGAGACCTCCCTGTTATTTTTCACTTCTTCTGACAAAAATGACGAAGGTGATCTGCATACTCCTGGAATTATAGAGAATTGGTCTGGCTGGTGTTTTAGAATATTTAATCCCTTTACATCAGCAAAGGGATTCATTCGCAAAGAAAGCAGGCAGCAGAGTGAATGCTGTAATCTTTTTCTTTAAAAACACAGTTGGCACAGAAATTGTCCATTTTACTCAGGAGGATGCAATTACATTGCAGCTTTCATGTAAAGCTGCCTCGTGAAATTGAAAAGCCTGAACATGAACAGAAACAGAACAGCAGGGAGAAAACAAAGATTGTAGCTGGATATGGATCATTTCTCCTTCTCCACATGGTTTGAGGGAAAAATAGCTGGGTGCACTGGGTGTAGACCATCTGCAGAGAGCAAGGCCTTGATGGCAGCATGGAGCCTAGGATTGAAGAGTTCAGTCTCCTGGGGAAAGCAGATAATCCAAGCTCTCTCATGTCTTTAAGTTAAGATTTATAAGTTACACAAGAGGGAAAAGAAAAAACAACAAACAAACAAACAAAAACAAAAACAAACAAACAAAAACCAAAACAAAACAAAAACAAAAAGAAACAAAAAAAACCCAAGCAAACACAAAAAACACCAAGAAAACACAATAACAAAAAGTACAGAGTAATGGGAAGTCATCTTAGGTCTCAAGAGAGAAAGATGAATCTTGCTGGTCAACCCAAATCCAGCTGCTGGGACTAAAATAGAGAAGTCCCACTCACTGTTCGCTCTGCCAAAGCCTTTGAGAGACTGCAACAAAAATTGCCAGGAATGCTTTAAATTGAACATGTTTCTGTAAGGAAATACCAGTGTGTTCATTTGATTTAGGAACATTAACAAGAAAAATAAACTTTCTGAGAGTGGAGAGGAAATGAATTTAAAAGGTAGGTCTTCTTTCGTCCCTCTCAGCTGGATATAACAAAACTAGCTGTTAGGATACTCAGAAGAATTATCAGGCATTTGGGTCAGGGTGCTCTTTTCCCAAGTGTGTTCCAATCATTGACATCTTTGGCTAAATGAAGACAGTCTTGCTTTTACTACCAAAATTAGAAAAAAAAAATAATCCAAAACATACTAAAAAAAGGAGTATGTTTTTGGCACAGCTAGAACAGGAGCTATCCTGAAATACCTTCGAATTTAAAGAAATTGGAGAGGCATTTCTCATTCAATTCTTGTTGAACCACAATGAAGGGAAGGAAAGTTTGAATTCAGATGCAAATGACAAACATAACTTTCAGGTCAGAAACTCTTAGCTTAAGAAATTACACTCTGATTACATAAGACTGTAGTAAGTTAATTAACATTTATTAATCAGTGTTAGTTCCTATGTGAGAAGCAGCACATTGAGTCAGAAGAGACTCTTTCTACATTCACACAAATACAGCCTATGTTGTAAGACACAAGTGAATTAAAGTCTTGCTCTGTTAATTATCAAGGTCTTTACCATGTAGTGTTAGATACTTTGATCAAATGTTAAAAAATTTCTGACAGACAGATGAGAAGTTGGAACAAGCAAGGTTCTCTCATTTTATTAGAATTTCACCTTGTTTTATGAGTATGAAGTTGTTGGACATAACAAAAAGTTCAAAGATCTTTTTGATGAATATCTTAAAAAAATCTAGTTGCTATCAATAATTATTAAATTTCAATACCCTTGATATTTGGCATGGCTGCCAAGAAAGAGAAAAGTTATTACCAATAACCTTTTTGTTATGTAACACAGAGAAATTTAAGTCATCATTGACCGTTCAGTGAGATGAACTACCAATTAAATAATCATATCACACATTCCTTTGTTTGCTCACGTTTATACTCTGAAAAAGTATACACTGAAAAGTAGACATACTTGTCTGGTTTAATAATTCTGTATTTTAAGTCCTCTGTGTGATTTGGAAGGAGGAACTTTAAATGTTTCATCTCCGAAGCCTTTGGTTCTATGCAGCAGTCCGGAAGTGAAGTGAACCCACAGCTTACAAAGAAAACCTAAAGTCTAGAGGACAAAATGAAATCCATCTTCAACAAAAATCCCCAGGCCCCACACAGACAAGCAAATCTCAGCACTGACTTCTGCAATCTACTGAAATATTCCCCTTGCACCCAACACAGGCACCCCCAGAGATCACTTTGCTTTTACCCACTTGATGAGTAAAGGCTGTTGTGAAGTGTAAAGAAAGTCACCTGTCCTCCCAATGAATTTGGTGGCAGTTGCACTGGATGTTAAATGGCAACTGAGACGGGCTGTTTTCAAAGCAATAAGGACAAGATTTTATGTTTTGCCTAAACTTGATCCATATTCAGCAGCAGCTGCAAAGGTATGGTTATTTACTCAAGAGAAAATATTTTAAATCAAAATAAAGTTTTGCAAATCTAACCCACTTCTAAGACATCAATGTAAAATGCTTTTTCATGATTTTCATTCAAGACAAAAATGCATTGCTCACTTAAATTCTTTCCTTATCTGGTTAGATAGCCTCCTATTGCATAGAAAATTTCATTTGCTTTATTATATGCTGTGTTGTTTATATTTTGAACCATTTTTCTATGTAATCATACTCATTTCCTATTAAAAGCAGCCAGAAATCCTAAACATTTTTTCCACAGTCATTAGATCACCCTCTTTCTTTAGAAAAGCTTATGAAACTTTCTATTTCTTTCAGTATTTCCTCACAGGTCATGCTTACAAATAATTGTTTTCTAAGACTCTTTCTCTTTTCTGGAGGCTCTTCAGCTTGTCTATATCTGAAATTGCAGTAACCAAAACTTGAATTAGATGAAGCCTCAGCCACTTCAAATCAGGATAATTATGTCCTTTGTTTTCCATACAATATTGCCACATGCAGAATGACGTTTTTCTCTTTTAGCAATAGTTTCACCTTGTCAACTCGCTCTGTCTGTTTTTCCCTATGACCTCTAGTTTGTGTTCCAAGTCCTGCTCTAGTCAGCTATCCCATCCAGCACAAGTGCAAGGTGGATGATGCATTCCTCACTTTCTGCTTCCTCATATGGGGGAAAGGGGCCTTTATCTTTTGCACATAATCCTTGGAGACGGGCACACATCTCAACAAAATTCAAAATAGCTGGGTTACTGACCAAGGAGCTTGCTGGAGTCAACCCACTCCAAGAACCACTGCAGGGGCAGCCCAAGGGAATGCTGGGGCCAGCACTGTACTTTACATTTTTCCCTGTTTCCTTCAGACTGAAAGGTGGACCCCATCATCCACCTGGACTACTCTTTAGAATCCTCTCCCAAAGACACGCGCTCTTCCAGGAGGTTAAAATAAATAATAAATTAAAAAAAAAACATAGTAGACAAACCAGCAGGATCTCAGTATAATGGCATCTCACTTAGATTGCATTTCTAAAAGGCAAGGCCAGGAGTCAGTTCATCACAGAAGGCATTTTTGCCCAGGGGTTCTGGCTCACAGAACAATTTCTCAGCTCACTTACAGGTGACCTGTGCCCTCCACCTTGCTACAGCAACCTTAGCTCTTCTGGCTGAAAAGATACCACTCTGTTGAAAAGAACTGGAAAGTCACAGAGCCCAAAGAAGAACGAACATGGCTCTTCAAGCAAACAGTAGCTGACACAGACTGGGGAAAATCCCTGTGACAGGGTCAATATTTACCCAGAAAAGTACAGGACATGAATCTCAATTTCCTTTGTAGTGGTTTGTCATGGATTTTAATTCCTGCAGTAATTAATAACAAGACAAAACCCTTCACACACAGCAAACTAGGAGCTTACCTAGTTCCTTAGCAAGCAACCCATATGCTTTCCAGACACTAATCATTTGTAAGAATTTATTTTTAACATAAATTCTGGTATAATATGAAAACTGAACTGCTACCATTTGTCAGTTTTCCTTAGATTTAGGCAACAATGTATTTTGGGAGTATGACTCAGGAAAGCATTCACATGACCAAGTAAAGCAGGTGGCCAGGACCTACCACATAGCATCAACTTCATGAGAGCATCTTCAGAGGAGGTAAAATAGCTCTTAGCTGTTTGGGGAGACGAGCAGAGGGTGGAAGAAAAACTATTCTAAGGCATGGGCCATAATTCTTATAACAAATAAAGCAAACTGCAGAGTCTTTCGCCTCAGCATCACGAAGTAATGCATTTGAAAAAAGCACTACTCTTCTGATGGAAGTCTTTGTACTGTGTTGCCAGTTAAGTCTGGAAAAAGCCCATTTACACATGGGGTCTCAGTCCTAAATTTAAGTTATGCCTGTGCCAAAGAAACAGCTTACCTGATTTTCCCTCAAAAGTGTCTTTCACAGCAGCACAGCTCATTTATTCACCTGATGTTTCAACTGCAATAGAGGAAAGGAGTTGTTTGTTAGCCTGTTGGGAAGGGAGATGTCCAGGATCCCAGGTAACTCCCTGTCTTGTGCAGATTTTTGCCAAGCACTGTGTCCTGTGGTTGCACAGGAGCAGAAGGTCAGCAGCCTTTGCACTCAGGTACTGCAAGTTACTCTGCGGCCACAGCACCGTGTCCACTTGAGATTCCTTCATGTCCTCCTGCCAGTGGAGAAAAGGAATTTGAACAATGCTATTTCTGGCATTTGTTTGCTTAGTAATAAGGCTGTGCCCAAGTCAGCTTTTATAAAAGCTGGGGAGTTTCAGGATAAGGTTTTGTTTTCTTGGTTTTTTTAAGGATAAGGAGTTTTCATCTTTAGCCAGAGATTTGAGGAAAGGATCTTACTGTCTTTACTCAAAGCAGCACTCCAGGAGCATTGCCATAGGCAGTCCTGGTCCACATTGATACTTGGGGAGCATCTAACTTTAGAGATGTGGATGGTTCCATTTAATTATAACCAGAAGTATTCTGGTACTTGAAACAGTGTACAGGCATGTGCTTGCACTCTGATTTGAATTCACGCTTGTGAGAAAAGGGATTGCATACCCCAAATCTTCCTTCAGTCCACACCATTTCTACATTTCCTACTTCAAAAATATCTAGCAGGAAGCATACTCTTAATGCATTTAATTTACTATTTTTAACCAATACTGACTTCTGGATTGAATTTATCTTACTTGATTTTATGTCAAACAGGACTTAAGATAGATCTAAAAGGAATAAAAATATTCATCAATCCACAAGGGGATCTGTGACTTTATTTTACTTGCAAGAAGATTCCATCTGATCTGTCACTTAATTCAAAATGTTTTCTAGATGCCACTACCTTTCAAAGAAGGCCATGATTACAGAAACACTAGCAATATCTGTAATTTACAAAGCATTAATTTACCAGAAATCAAAAAAGAGCTTTGAGTGTTTGGGGTTTGATTTTGGGTTTTGTTTTCTTCAAACTTATTTAGGCAAAGTTTCTGTTATCTTTTAAAGTTCAAGGATAAGAAACTGCATCCTCCTCCCTGAAAGCTACCTTCTTAGCATTCTCTTACAAATACCTCATAAAACCACAAAATATTTTTATTCCTTCTTTTGGTTAGGAAATGTTAACATGCAGTCATGTAGCTGTAAGCAGCTGAGTGGAAATGCATTAGCAGAGGTTTCCTGGAGTCCACATTATAACTGAGCCCTTATGCATTTACTCATACAAACGGTACCACTCAGTGAGATTGTCAATAAGAGTTAATTGTATAAAGGTTCTACTAGACAGTATAATAACAATTTTCAAACTAATTTTTGTTGCAGATGATTTTACTTTTTGAACTAGGAAGAAAAGTGTTTTCAAGGTAATAACATTTACTTTATTCAGTGGTGGTAAGGCTTGTTAAGCATGATTCAAATTTTATATAGAGTCCTGAATATTAACTAGACTCTTAGAATTGTTTTGGGGTTTTTTGGACAGGCTACTTTCAGTTGAATCTATCACATTATTATTCCACCTTGCAGAAAATAGGCTCTATTGTTTATGTACTTACAAATACTCCAATGATGTAAAGTTGAGGGGTTTACTTATTGACTGCAAACGCATAAAATACAGGACCAGCTCCTATGATGTTACTGTCTGGCTCCGACTAACTTTTTAATATATATGACAAACTTCATGGGTATAAGTGGGATGAGTTAAGATACCCTGTTTTCAGGAGATTCTTTTCTGATATTCAGCTTTCATCTTCCTGAAGAATTTGGATATTTCAGCAGATGAGTGGAGGGTAATAGGAACAGCCCTCAGAAAAGAAGAGTGCAATGGTTGTCCAGGTTAATGTAGGAACACTCTTTTCATCATATTCTTCTTCTAAACAATAGTCCACCAAGCAATGTAAGTGTCAAAACTTCTGCTCTTTATCCATGAAAAACTCTAGCTATTAGAGAGAAGACAGTGTTGTGTCTCCAGGATACCTACAGTTATAGAGCAGTTTAGGGAAGACACTTTGGCAGTAAAATAAAAACATCACAGATGATGGTTTGACTATTGGACCACCCTTTACTTGCCAGACACAACTAAAGTGTTCCTTTGATTTTGTCTGGATATCAATTTCTCTCTTTCACATCATGACTTCATGTGTATTAGTAAGATTAAAATATCAGTAACAAAATCAACATCAACTTAAAGGCAAACATTAAGGGAAAGTGTCATAAATAAAACCCCAAAGAACAGGAAAAAACCCACCAGATCTTGGAAATCAGAAAAGATGGCTTCATCCTCAGCATGCTGACTCCCTCAACCCTCACTGGACTGTCTTCAACATTCAGGTCTGAGGTTCAATTCTCATTTATAGTTGCATAGATACATTCAGAACTTCAGCTAGAAGGAGTTCAGTGTAACGTGCCAGCTATGGCTCCCCTGGGCAGCAGGAAGGTCCTTCAGAGGTTCTTTGTATGTTTATTTGCAAGACCAGAGAGCTGGTGTTCAGGGATGGATAGCCAGACAAAACTGAAGCATCCAAAGGGGAGATAAAAACCACTGGCTGCAGAGACAGGACTTTAAATCCATGTGAGCAGTCAATAACAAAAACCACAAACCACAGACTTGGGAATTCAACAACTCTCCTTGAGCTCAATTTGCTCTCAAGACTGAATTATTCAGTATTTTTTTTTCCTGGTAGAGTCTGCAAAAGCTGTCAAGGAAGAGACTGTCAAATTAGAATTAAAATCAAATCAGAAGAGATGTGTTTTCTTCTCTCTTTCTCAAGTTTTAAGGAAGCTTTCTTAAGATAGATGAAAATAGCATACGACAAGCTACAGCACCCAGAGTACTTTCTCTTAACAAAGTGAATGGTATGAAGACCAGGAAAAAAAATGTTTATCTGCTATAAAGAGTTCATGAAAGTGATCCATCATATGAAAGCTTAGATTCATGTTACACCATTTACAGTCTTCTGGGCAATATCTTCCTCTTTGAGCTTGCATCTCTTCTGTAAGCAGTAAAGTTTTGCCCAATGGCAACACAAAAATAAAAAAAAAATTAAAAAAAAATCCCACTGATGAGCTACAATAGACTTCTGTAGCTGTCTTGTTTCTTCTCATAACCTTCATTCAGACAAGTCATTCATTATCTACACTCCTTCAACTCACTCCATAAAACGTAGCTGAGTCCCAGTTGTATCAGGACATTGCCTGTCAGATGTATACTCCTAATCCTCTAGTTCAGCACGGCTTCTAGTGACACTTGATGATATCTAAGAGACCTGACACACTTTTTCTCTGCTCAACACAGGATAGACACTTTGCTCTTCCTTCAGCACCTGCTGGGAGAAAGCAACTTACCTACCATCATTCAGAAAACTCAGAAATGACATTTCACCCATTCTGACATAGAAACAGCTTTACAGGCCTCCTGCAGAGGAAAGAACAAAGCCTTGTACTGTTCTGGCATTTGGCACTGGTTGTACGCATTATGCTTTAAACATCTGAACAGATGTCAATAAATGACATGATTTTATAAATACCATAATGAAAACACACTGCCATGCCTTCTTTCATCACTGTACTTAACACTGATCTCAAAATCATCAGACAATGCCATATTATTAGCTATACCAAAGAGCATCTATTTTTATAATAATATTCTGAAAATCACTTTCCCTTTAGTAAACACTAACCTGCTTCCAGATGACCTCTAGAAGTCACTGATGAGTGCAAAGGTCAGATGAGGACATACTTATTTTCTAACTACCCTCCCCTTAAAAGCAGTCCTAAAATATTCTGTGAATAACTAACTTCTCTCAAAAAGAAGCTGCTCGGAAAAGCATCATCTCACAAAACCCCAGTAGTAGTTACATTTCTATTTCTTATATGTTTGCCTAAGCATTTTATACTTTTCCGCAGCATAGAAAGCTATAACCATTAAGAAGGGAAGAAGTATATGCATATATGAGGGAGAGGGAGGCAGAAAGTCTGGCACAGCCAATAATAGAAAGATTTGGTAGATATATCAGTCTCTGAGCCTACAATAGCATTTCCCTTCTCCAGCCCGGACATCAGGTGACCACCTTTAGTGCAATGGCATCCTTTAACCACAGCAATGTTCTCCATGTTCTCTGTCTTTTTGTCCTACTCATTAATTACAGATTCACACACTTTCACTTTTGGGGAAAAAAAAAATCCTGCTTGTTGTGTTGCATTAGTAACTGAGTAGCTCTATGAGTTTTCTTGGTTTCCTGAAATACACATGGCCTCCTTCTTCCCTGTTGTTCCAGGAAAAAGCAGTATCATGATGAGCTACACCCACATCGTTGTGGGAAAATGTAATTCAAGCAATTATAAACACAAACACTTGATAAGTTCTGGTTGCAGCATAGCCATAATATAAATTCTGTTGCGAGTTGCCTCACTTTCTTCTAGAAATGCATTCATTTCATGAATTCATCAGCTTTGAAGATGACTTCATTGCCAGCAACCCTTGTGTTGTTGCCAGAACACTGGGGAAAAACATTATTTTAAGAGAAGAAAGAAGAACATGTCAATTGATGATGACAGAACTGTTGTAGGTCAAACAGTTAAACTTATTCTGCCTCCCTGTGTAGCAGACTTGGGGATTTTTTTCTGACTTCTGAGTACAATGTCTTGTGTGAGGGCAGCTCTGAGTTAAACAGAAAAAAATAGAATTATGGACAGTCGAAGCTGTAACTCAACATAAGGTTAATAAGAGCATCCCACTGCATCATGAAATGCCTTTCTAGGTGCACAGTTAATTAGTACAGCATTCACTAGGGATCTACCAAACATAACATGGTCCCCTGAATTGGGAAAATGCAGCTGACAAAAGAGTAAATTCATCCCAGCTAGGGGTGCTTGCAAGAAGAGAAACATACAATTAATGATAACAAAATGGCAGATAAAGTCCAGTTTTCACAAACAACCTCAGGAAGGAAATGGGGCACTTGCTTTGAGACACAGCTGATTACATTTGCTGCTGCTCTCTCCAGAGACAGGGGCATTCGCTCACACAGTGTACTCAGAGCTCAGAGCTTTGGAGAATAGATGCCTTTGTTTATGAGCAATGATGTCCAAAGAGTTTCATGGTCTCTCCTTCAGCAGCCTGAAAAATTTCCAGCTCTAACAATCCAGTACCTTCAAATTGTTATTTAAAAAATGAAGCAAGATACTTTAGTTATAGGAGAAGGATAAAGAAATTACTGCTTCAGCAGCCTGATGTCCAGAGTTCACTCTGCAGCAAGCTTGAATCCCAAGCTAGCGACGAGCTTGTAGTCCCACAGGATATAAACTACATTCTGGTAAAAGCATTAATATCACTTTGTAGTTGATATATTTGTCTATCCTGGACAGAGCACAAGCTATAGAACAGCCCAGCCATCTTGGTCAGGGCCAAACTACCAAAATATAGCCAAACAATCTGCCTAAATGAGTCACAATGCACAAATTGTACAGTAACTCAAAATCTGGTCACACATGAGCTCTGCACTAATTCAACTGTATTTCACAGAACTCTCTGTCAGGGCTCTTTGCAGCTCTTCTGTCTTTCTTCCTCTTTATGACATGACCAGAATTGGCCAGGAGTTGATTTTGTGTTACAGATTAAAAAAAAATCTGCCCTCAGAGATCTTACATATGTATGAATAATTCACTAGCCCTCTTGAACCTGTTCTTCCCTAAAAGACATTCTGGTTGTTCTAGCTTTACCAAGTTCTTTAAATTTTACCTGTCCTTCACTGAAATAGGAAAAGCAGCAGGACTGCTAAAGACTGATCCTTAGTTTCAGAGAGCGAGCTGTGACTGACAAGTACCTCTTAAAAATTGTCTCTCTCCCTGTATGACTGGAGAAACCAGCCAATCATGTTGGTCTTTCCAGCACCTAGATATATATTTGTGCAGCATTTATTGAGATTAGAGGGAAGTTTACTCATGCTTAGATGTGAAAACATATACAGATGTCATCAAAATATCTGGCCTTCAAAAATATGTCAACAACTGTTAATACCTACATACTATTTTATTATTTATTATTAATTCTTAATAACAGCCAGAGAGTTGCCTGATTACTGATGAAATTATACCTGGCTTATAATGTCATGTTTTATGGATTTCATTTTTCTATTAAAAGTGAGGGGAGAAAAAACCATGCCTTTGAGTCATTAGCAATGCTGCCAAAGCACTCTAGTAAACAACTTTTCCTATGAACATCCACTCCTTTCCCAGAATACATCTCATTTCAACTATATACTTTTTTAATTTATAAATAAAAAAACCTTCTACTAGAAAATTATGCTATTTCTAGTTCCTTTATCAGCATTCTTGAAACAGTAGGCTGAACATCCACACCAGTCTGAACTTTCTGAGCTCATCATGGCCTCTGATATTTGCTTAAAGTATTACAAAAGGGAGAGTGGGGGGAGGGAAATGAAGTTAAATGGAGCAACCAGTTCTCAGCTTTTCCCCTTATGACACCCACCAGCCTCCCTGCCTACAAACCCAGAAAGCAAAGCAGCACCTTACGGATCTCCCACTTGTCAGGATAAACATGCCTAATGGCAGACATCTCCTCAGCCCCCACCTCCTCCGGGAAAGGCTCTCCTGCCCTTCCCTCAGGCTGTGCCTCAGTCTCAGGTGCCTGAGGTTTCTCAGCCGCGCTTCAACTCTTTTTAACCCCTCAATAGCCCAGGCCAAAATATGAACCCGCGGAAAGCAGATCTCCGTCCTGCCCAGGGTGCACTTCTAACATTTTCCCCGCCCGCGGGAGATGGAGAGGCATCTCCAGGCTTTTCGCTGAGCCAACGGGGCCGTTCCCGAGCAGGGGCGGGCAGGGCGGCACAAGGGCGCAGGGCAGGGGACACCCCACGGGCCGGCGGAGGAGGGCCGGGCCCGCCCGGCGATGGGGAGGGGGAGCACGGGGCGCTGTCCGTCAGGACCCGCTCCCGCATCCATCCCTCTCCATCCCCTGCGCCGCCCCTGAAGTTTCCAGAGGCGGGCGGGCGAACGGCGGTGCTCGAGGGGCGCCGGCAGCGGGGCAGCCCTGCCCCCGGGGCGGATCGGGGCGCGGCGGCGGCCGCCGGCAGGCAGAGCTGCGCAGCGCCAGAG
>VXAU01005411.1:547136-571862 GCA_013399695.1 Formicarius rufipectus
GGGGCTGCCCGGGAGCGGGCGGCCGCGGAGCGGAGAAGGTGGAAGGGAGGGATGCTCCCGGGAACGCGAGGCTGCGAACGGGAGGAGGAGGGGGATGTGCCCGGCCTGACCGGGCGAGGACGCTGGCCAGGGTGCTGCTGCCGGCGCTTTGGGCTGCGGCGGCCGGCGCTGGGGGAGATGCGGAGCCCGAGCCCGCAGCGCTGCCCGAGCCCCGGTGAGCCGGAGGGCAACTTCGGGAGAGGGTTGGAGACGCCCCGACTTTGCTGCAGTGCCGGGGATGGCCCGGGTTCCTGTGGCACTCCCGGCTCGCCGGGGTTGAGCGCAGAGCCGCGGGGATCGCAGCTCGGTTGAGCTGAATCGCGGTGCAGCCTAACTTGCCGGTTCTGTGTGTCACAAGCTAAAAGGGCTGTTCCTCGCAGTGCTGTGTGTGCGAGCCGAGGTTGTCGGTCTGGCAGTGTGCACATGGGATGGTTTTGCGTGTGTGTGTCAGGATTATGGTTGCCTTTTCGCATCCTGGAGTAAGACTCTTACTTAAAAACTTTAACTTAAGGAAGCTTTCTCGTAAGGAAGCTGAGCTCCAGCTGCATGGAGATGTGGAAACATTCAGGATGTGCTGTATGTCTCCGTCTGGAAGGGAAAGGCAAATTGCAGTTTAAAGTAGGAGCTTACTGTATTTGTTTTTACATTAAGATAGGTTTGCTCAGTGTGAGGAGAAATTTAGGGAGTTAAAAGAGAAGTTGATAAACATTTGCAGTCCTGGGAAGCCTCGCTGTTAGATTAGCCAGTATTCATTTCTTTACAATTCTCTGAAATCAATCAGTTCATTTAGCACAGGGCAGTCCAATGACACTGTTCTTAAATATTGTGCTGTAATTCGATGAGTCTGAAGTAACACTCAGAGTGCAACTTAGTGACAAATCCTTGCATGTGCTAAAAGGCCTGGGAGAAACAAGTAAAACTAAGCGGAAGGAAAAAAAAACCAAAAAAAACTTGAGTGGGAAAAAGATCTGCTACCACAATAAATGAATAAGGAATCTTCCATCATTCAGTTTGCTTGTATCCAAAGCTATTTACAGCCATTCTAGCTTTTCACTACTTGAAATATTCAAATTGAAGTGATTCATGCGATGTTTGATAAGGATTCTTTAAAAATAGGCAAATTTAACTGTTGGTTCCTATAGGCAGATTTAATTACTTTGTTCATATAAGCAGTAATTTTTGTGACAGACACCTGTGATTTTCCGTAATTTTCATTTACTAAGGGATCAATCACATATTTGTGTATCAGGTCATGATTTCAAAAATGTCTGCTTAAATCAGTGTTCACTTCAGACACTAAACTACTTGAAATGCATATGAAGACTTTAACCTCAGCTACTTGGATAACAGCTTTACAGATTTCTTTCAGAAGCTACCTGCATTTTTTTCCATCAGCCTCAGGCAAGAAGAGTACCTGGCATCTGTCTGGGAGCATTTTTAAAACATGGTGTGCTCAGTAAAAATTTATCACCTCTACCTAAAGACGAAAAAAATGTGTATGTATTTCTACCCTGATTTGCTTCAACTGTTATTATACAACAGCCTTCCAGTGTTGTTGCAAACCTGCTCGATTACACAGAGCAGCAGTCCCTAACCTTTGCCAGCCAATGTGCAACAACACTGAGCAATTATGCTGCAGGCAGCATCTTCCTATTGGCCTCAATTTTAACATTTTTATTTTTTGCAGCTGCAGCCAGTCTCAGAGGGTCTAACAGGCAACATGTTAATATCCATAAGCCCCAACTTGGAAAGCCCTTCTGTAAGGTAGTGATGTCAGGAATTTATTAATTTACCTTGTCTTATATTTCTTTGATTAAAATACATATATTGTCCCAGTAAACTGGCTGCCCATGTGACTTGTTTAGCTGGTCCTTAGATGTGATGGTGTGGCCTGTAAGAAGGCAGTGTCCATGACTTCCAAAACGAAGCAATGTGATTCACAAAGGGCAGCAGACTGACCAAATCCAGCTTGCTTTATGTAGTGAGTTTCATTGACTTAACAAGGGCAAAACAGCATTAAAAAGCCCTGACAGCTGATCCATTCCCTTTCCAGTCTGTAGTGGTCTAAACATTGGGATGTGAAGAAAATTGGTGCTGAAAGAGAACATCTCCTTGACAGAACTGGGCAAAAGATGGAGCTATCCTTGTTCCAGCTTGCTGCTCCCTAAGGTGTGAAGGTGATGTGCTTTAGCCAAACTGAGTAACTCGCTCTTAGGTCAGCCAAAAGAGCAATCTAAAAATGTGTCCATTTGAGTGCAGCTAGCAAACACACACAATTAGGTTTTGTACAGGAATTAAAGCATTGGGGAAATGCTCATAAAATTTCTCTGAAATAAAGTGGCTGAACTCAACAATATGGTAGATAAAGACCATTTTACAGCACGTTTGCATGGAGCCATTGATGTATGTTGGCTGTGTCTCCTGTCAGTATGTCGACAAATCAAGCCCTAAGTGAGGGAGAGGATGAGCTGAGGGGTTGCTGAGCCTGATGCCAGTGTTTGTCTCCAAGCTCAGCCTCCTGGCACCCCTCAGTCCCAGCACTGAACAGCCAGATCCCTGGAGATCCACTTGTTTCTTGCCTGACATCTGATGCAGTTGGCTTTGTGGCTCCCTGCTGTCTGAGTGTTTGGTGTGTGACTCAGACCAGGAGGGAGGAGGACAGGAGGGGACTGGATGCTTGTGGCGTGCACCACATCTTTATTTTTCATGTGAGTTGCCCTATTGTGGGAAGCACTGCACGTGCTTCCAGCAGAAGTTTAAGGGCTAATGAATTGTAGGTGCTGGTCCACTGGATATAAAGGGTGACATGAGTGAGTCAGATTTTAAAGCATTTCAGAAAACTGAAAATGCAAATTAGTCATTTAGTGAAAAATTTTCAATTAGTTCAATAAGAGTTATAAGTCAGAGCAACCTTGAAAATCCCAATAGGCATTCTTAAGCATTTTGGTACCTTAACAAGCTGACTCGTTTTCTGTTCCATTGTAAATGTCAATAATATTTCTGTAGCATCAGAGGGTTTTATGAGGGTAAATTGCAAAGTCTAAACACATCAAGTATGTAATACATTCATAAAGGAGAGTCATATGGACCTTTTGGAGATATTCAAGCAAAAACTCTGTTTGTCATATAGGCATTTGCTAGCAATCACTCAAGATCATGTAATATTACCCCATGACACCAAATAAAGCAAATATTGTAGATGAGAAATGGAAGTCACTTGAGCATAAGAATTATATCAATGTGTAAAAAGATCCAAAAACAAAACAGCAAAAAAATCATGAAGGCAGAAAATCTTAATGTAGAGACTGACCACTAGAAGAGGAAACAAGATGAAGAAGCTACATATGAAGATAAAGGTTATAAAAATCACTTAATCCATTAATCATAACGAATTTAAATTCATTTTGTAGCAGAAAAATGAATAGAAATAAAAAGTAAAGTTTGCTCTCCTTTTCTGTTTTATTGGATTTTACATCTTGATCATGAGACAATAAAGTTTTAAAGTATTCTTAATTATGTTCTTTCAAATTGACTAAGAGATGCTAAAACAGATTACATGATGAAAGTTGTGGGTATGGTGATGACCATTAAGTATAAATTATGCTACAGGTCATAAGTGTGAGATCAATATTGTACAATGACAGACAGTCAGATTTTAGTCCTTGATGGAGGTACAGGTAGTTGACAATCAAGAAATTAAAAAATTTCTTGAATTGTCATAGAAATGGGATGGATATTGAAGACGAAATGTATATGAAAGTGCAGTTATGGTCTTGCAGTGGAATCTTCAGAATCGGTACTTTATTTCTTAATTTTTTTTTTTATTTGGTGTATACTTTCAACTTCAGAATAGAGAAAAGCACAGAGAAATAAAAAGCCTAACAGATTATACATGGCTTCAAAACCCACTGATGGAATGTGAGAGCAGAAGTTTTCCATGGAGAGCTTTATTCTGATAGACTGGCCATTCCTAGGGAAGCTAATACTTGCAAATAAATAGTATACCAGCAAGTTTCCCTTTCATTCAGAACTGAGTTTAAAACAAAACCTGTCTTCTGAAAGTAGTTGAAATTCTTAAAAGGGTATTTTTAAATTTTTGTAACTCAAATGACTTGCTGATTTATTCCCCACCTCACCTCCCCAAGTCTTTCAGGAACATATCAAGCTGCAGAGTTTCATCAAGATGCTAAGTACATTTAGATTTATCTAGATAAATGCAAAAGACATTTACAAGTTGTAAAGACATGAAAAAGATTTGAGTGGGTGAAATAACTTTCAGTATGTTTGTTGTTTTTTATTTTACCCACTATGAGCCATTGCTTTCCATATTTTCAATTTTCTTTCCCTCCTGCAAGAGAAACATAAATGCTGCTGCTCCAAATTGATAGTATTCTCTATGTTGTGCCAGTGCAAGACTCTTCACAGGACAGAAGACAGAAGTAGGAATCATATTCACTGACATGAGGTCAAATGAATGAACATGAGTGAGACCCATGTTCCCTGGGTTTCAAGAACCAAGGTGCAATTTCAAAAGTTTAGAAAAAATACTGTGATGTTATGTATTTTAGGCTGAAAAATATGTATTCTTTTACTCTTTTGAAAAGTCAGGAACAAGTTTGAGGAAGGTAAAAACAATTACTTGCCCTTACTTGTATTCTAAGATGCTCTGCTGATTTAATTCCCTTTAAACAAAGAGACTGAGAGATTTTCTTGTCTTACTGGAAGAGTTCAGTGTTGGTTTTCCCTGGGCAATCTGTTTTAAACAGATAAGAAAACTTTGAAACAAACTAGAAAAGAACAAATTATTTTCTGAGTAGAGGGACTAGCTGTGTGCTTAATAATGGTTTGAAGCTGTAATTAAGGTAAATTAATTTAAATCAAAGTAAATTAAAGATTTTACTTTAACTGCACATCACTTTTTTCTAGAATATTTTTTCGTTCTTTTCACAGGTAGCCTAGACATGTATAGATGTTTAAGTTATGACTGACACTCCAAAATGAGAGGAAAGGAAGGCTACAAAGACAATTCTTAAGATAAAACAGAGCTTTGCTGAGGCTGAAGCAGAGTCATGTTAAATACTCTTCAGACACGGAAGGACAGACCCTTGCAGTGCTGCAATCCCTGTTTGTTTTTCAGTGGTGCAAAGCAGCTGCAGTGTTCTTTAGCAGTCCTTTAACCTGAGAAGACAATCAGGAGTAGGCTTTCTGCAGTCCCTCTGACCCAGACTCACGGCACTGCTGTCCTGTGGCTGCTCTTGGCTGCCGTGGGGAGGGGGGCAAGTTTCAGTCTCTATAGAAAAGAGAAGAGGGAGGTGGCTTCTAGCACTCCTTGGCCTCTGCATCCATATCCTGTAGAGGTGTGGAAAATAAGCTTTCTGAGGTTTCCAGTTCCATTTTGGTTTTGCTTCTCACTTCTATGGGAATTATACCAAATGTCTGTTGTTTACAGTCTGCCCTTCTGCACTGAAACTGCAACATAACAATGTTTTATGTTGTGTTAAATAGCCTGATGCCAACTACACTCCTTTGTATTTAACAGAAAAAAAGTATAGTTTCTCATATATGATATAAAAATAATAATACTTGTTTACTGAAATCATTGCAAGCCCATTTGTGAAGTAATAATAAAAGTTAAAACAACATACCCGTTGAATCAGAAATCAGTTATCATTACAGTCTACAACACAGTTTATAAAATCTCTTCCAAATGTGCAATGAATGTTAAAGAAAATGGTTATTTTGAGCTGTGACTAACAAAAATATCTATCATTGAAAATAACCTGAAGAGTAGTGACAGTAACATCAACCTTTAAAAATTAGGATGGCTAAACAGCCCACAGTCTGTCTTACACCCGAATTCCCATCTTAAGTGTCAGTTTTGCTGATGAGGAGCAGTAGGCTAAATTTAGCCCTTCTATATACAAACTGTTATTACCACTAAAACTTGATCACTGCATTTGTCATAACTCTTATTTCAATGGGATTTGCACATTCCTCCTTGATGTGAGGGAGAGAGGGGGGAAAAGTTGCTAATTGCACTTTCCTAAGAATTATCCAGAAACTTTCCACAGGCAACAGTTTAAATTTGGCACACAAAGCTCTGGTCACTTAGTAGAGGTGTTACTCTAATGAATTTCTGGGTCATTAATTCCTCAAAACACATCAACCTGCATTCCAATAATGTCATTTTTTCAGTACTGGTAGAATTCTGAATTGTTACATATTTGTGTGATCCATATATTTAGTGACCCAAGTCCAAATGATCAACCACATGTTCCCCCAGATAGCTTTCTGGAAAATTCCTTTCCAAACTAATTTCTGTGAGTTTAATTACACTGACAATTCAGAGACCTAGAAATGTAAATCCAAAATTATTGCTGTCATAACAGCAGATCTGGTTAAACTCAGGCTTGAATACCAAAGCTGTACCAATTTCGCTGTGTAACACATGGAGGTTGAACAGAAACTGTAATTTACGTATTTATGTATTTATGTTTAAAACCACATTTCTAGGATTTAGTTCTTCCCGCACTGAAAATAATGATCACTGTTGATTTAGTGCAAAGCTGTACTTAAGAACATTGCACTGTACATATTTTGCTGTATTTTGTCCTTATTTTAAGCTCTTCTGGAGCTTTATTTAGCCCCAAGAGATAAAGAGAGATTATTTTGATGTAAACCTTTACGTCCCTTTCATATTGCTAACAAAAATTTAGTTCAAGGGATAAGAATCTAGAATAATTAATTACAGATGGAAGGAATTTCCATAAAAATGTTATCAGTTGCAACTTATAAAACCTGAAATTCCTTAAGTTCTGACAAGATGAATTTTTTGCATGTTTCGCAGTCCTGTTAAGTAGTGAATACTTGATCCATTTATTTGGAGAAACAAAAAGGAAAGTGTTATGTATAACAGGTGGTGGGTTGCATATTTGTTACATAAGCTATTGTAATCACACTGAATTTTGTGTATTTTCAACTGCTCAACAGGTTCAACTGCTTTTTAGACATTCATCAACCAAGTGAAATCAGTTTGGCTTCCTCTGGCAGACATGTACACTACAGGATTTGTTCTTGTATACCTCCCATGGTTAGCTGAATTCAGAAATACAGTGGATACACATATATCTGTATGTTTTAAGGCAATTTACAGCTGATGTGTGTCTACCAAAGATAAATGTTGGAAGAGTCCATAATCTGGCAGGAAAAGCTTTCAGATTATTTTTGTAAATCCACCATGCTAACATAAAAATCAGGCATTAATGGTTTGGAGTTAAAACATTCAAAGGGTGTTTAAAACAGTAGAGAATGAGGAATTGAAATAGTATCATTCCTTCCAGTATACTTTCTCACTTTCTTTTTTCCCACTTTAGTTACACAGAAAAAGAAAGCATTGGTGACTTCCCTTAGAAATGTGTTTCTTCAGCTTCCTTCTTCAAGGAAGTTTGTTTAAAGTATCTTAATTCTATTTCACTCACTGTGAAACTCAACAAATACTTCCTTTTGCCCCATGAAGGGGCTTTTATTGTGTGTATACAAAACACTAAACAGTTATCTTTTAAAATTTCTTCTTATAAACCACTCTTCATCATTTCCATCCAGCTTACTTTGTGTCTCCATTCCTTTTCTAGGCTGTATTTCTGTATACCAGTGTTTCAGATGTTTTTCCTTTTGGGTGTTCCCACTCCACTTCTCAAGCTCATTTTATTTACTGCCCCATTCCTCATATTTTTAATTCATCTGTGTTTTAATTCTCTGACTTCAACAGCATGGTTTGTTTTCTTCTCCCATTTAGTGTAGTGTAATTGTATTGCTGTGTAATCAGTCAGCACACAAAGTTTGACCCATCTTACACACAGGTTATCTCACTGGGCATCTGGATACAGCTCTAAAGTTCCCTTTAGAGTTCCCTTTTTAAACTTTCCGCCTCTTTTCTAATTTGCAAGAGGTTCAGGTCTGTGGTGTTGATTGTTTCACCAATACATATTAAGATACTACAAAAGATGTTTCTTGCATCTGTCAAATTATATAAATAATTAGAACTTGTACTTCAGTACAAATTATCCTACTGTTGTGGAAAGGAATGTACAAAGCTAATTAGAAAATGATCAATGAGGCCAACAGTCTTATGATCCTCTGTTTCCATTTGCAGCAGATGTTTTACCCATTTAAAAGAGAACTCTATTTTTTTCCCCCCTAGAGAAGTTAAATTAATAAAATTAATGCCTAGTTACTCCAGCTCTTTTTTGGGAAGGCGACCAAAAATAGCTGCTCTCTAGTACTCATTATACCAAGGTCTCTGTGCACAGCATAAAGGCAGAGAATGTTTCCTGAATCTGGCTACAGGGACATGCAGCAGGTATTGAGCTGGTTCTTGCTTAGTGGTCTTCTGTTCCCTGTAGGATGTGTGCAGCAGTGGCATTTTGGCACTTCTTACCTGCTGAAAAAAGCTTTTAGGTCCATTAGCAACCAAATGCAAGAGACAACAGAACTGGTATCACTTAAAAATTATGTAAAACTCTGTACAGAAAATTCTCCTATCAGTACTATTTCTTTAATGTTTTATCAATTTGCTTGGACACAAATCTAAGGCAATAGCTCAAATTCTGTTGAATTCCATGATTGTGCTCTCTTCTGCAGTATATCTTGTCACCAAGAAAAGCTCCTATTTCTGCAGGTGCCACCGAGGCATCCAGGGTAACAAAAGTCTAACTTGTTCTCCTTTTCTTTTTTTTATGTTGACAAATATTAAAGATGATTAATGAGTTTAAAAAAAATTGGAGACCAGAAATCAGGCTTAGCTGGTAAACAGAAATGTGAGGGATTGACTTGTTTTCTTCCTGTTTATTTGTTTGTTCTAAATTCGTATCTGTTTCACAAGTGAAGAGGGGTGGAACCTTGGGGTGCCAGAGGCACGAGCGCGATGTCTGTGGCTTGTGCTGCTCAGGAGATGGACATGAGGAGCACAACAGGCAGCCAAGCCTGTAGGGAGAGCAATATCACTCATGTTCCTGAGGGACCACAGAGCACCAAGCAGCTTTGCTCTTAGCTGGAAATTAGAGTTAGCTGAGCTGAAGCCTGGGATTTGGAGGACCTGCCTACATTGACGTGGTAGACAGGGAAGGTAGACAGAGAGGTACAGTGTTGTACCTCTGTTGTGAGATATTTTATTTTACTTGTTTGATATTACAGTAAATTTTACCTTTTTTTTTTTTCTTTTTTTAATATTACAGTAAATTTTTCTTTTTTTTTTTTTTTTTTTTTTTCTGAATTTAAAAGCCTTTTGGGCTTTTTATGTGGAGTTCACTGTAGGGAAAAAGAAAAAAAAAGGTAAAGCAAGTCTGTCCAAATGCTTTGACTGTTTTGGGGTCCCATCAGATGCTCGTTGCTTTGTTTGTTGATTGTTTTTTGAGTTGGTTTTTGTTTTGGTTTTGGGGTTTTGTTTGTTTGTTTGCTTGTGTTTAGGTTTTTTGTGGTTTTTGTGGTTTTTTGGTTTGGTTTTGGTGTGGGGTTTTTTTGTTTATTTGGTTTTGTTTGTTTGTTTGTTTGTTTTTGGGTTTTTTTTGGTTTTTTTTTTTTGAGGGCTAAATAGCTTGCTAAGTCATTCTGAGAAAGCATGATTTGGCACTGACAGTAGGGCTGGGTCTAATCAGGAAAGAGAAAGCTTTGGGGCCACCATTGTGGTTTCACCTAATAAGTAAAAACCTGTCACCTTGACTCTTTCCTATGCAGCAGCATCCCTGTTCCTGCCAGCTTCTCTTAGCTGCAGAAGGTGTAACATTTTTATATCTGCTCTCATTCTCGAGTTAATGTCTTGTTCCTGCCTACCTTATTCGTTCTGTACCTGTCTCTTTTTCTGTTGTCATTGTGTTATAAAGAGCGAATTGACTAGTCAAGATGATTTCTTTCCCACTGCTGCTAGGAGCCAGTGATGATAAAATAGCTAAAAGCAGTTCCCAAAATAGCAGTGCACAGGTAGAGGTTTGCCAGAGCGATTTGATAGTGATTACTCCATCCGTCCTTCTGTAGTGTTACAAGCCAGACCCAGCGCTGGGAACAAAAACTGCTCGCTCTTCCTTTGATGTATTTTCCTTCCTTCATTTCTGTTTTTCTTGGGAGCTGGAAACCGGAGCAGACTTTAATAGCAACAAATCCAGCAACCTCTTCAGCCACCTCAACTTCTTTGCCTTTCCAGATTAGGGGGAAGCAGTTTTTCACCTTCAAGGATGTCTAAAATTCAGTCTTGGGACTCACTTCTCATCATAAAGGCTCCATGCAACGAGAGAAGGAACAGTAATTTTGTTAAAATGGAAGGCTTGGGATTTGACATGTTCGGTCCTTTGGCAGTTTCACCTCCTTTTTTCCTGTACCCCTCTATATGAAGAAGATCTCCAGTGGTAGTTGTTGCCATGGTACTAAGCAGGACGAGGTGTCTACTCCGGTCTTAAAACTGTGTATGGTCGAATTGTGAAAAAATTATCCCTTCTGACAAGTTGCACTTGTTTACTGAGAATTAATACAGCACCACTTCTCTTCTTCCAAAGTGGAGAGAGGCTCTTCAGGTCATTCCCTGTGTGTCAAGGCAAATGTGAGCTTCAGGAGTGCTGGAAAAGCCTTAGAATTAGCTCTGTCCTTCCACTCCCTCGTTAGCTGTTCAAATGAACAACCGCTTCACGCCCTGCCGAGCAGCTGATTGGCCTTGGAGGGAAGAAGCATCTGAAGCAGTATTAATGTTTCATTCAAAATCATGAGAGCCAGGGAGGAGGGGAATTAGGGAATTCAAAACCCCAAATCAGTACTGCCTTTTATTTCACTAGGCCCTTTTCTCTTGAGCAGCATCCCTAATTGTCTCCCACACCGGATTTCCTCTCAGGACAGTCTTGCTGACTTTGTGAGATGTTTTTGCCAAGGGTAAATTTAACAGCTCTCTTCCCTTTGCTTTTCTTTCTTCATTGTCTGTTCCTTCTCCCCAGCCCTGTTAACGGGATCTGCTCTGACATATGCTCGATAGGACATGGAGGAGCAAAAAAGCTGTGCAGTCCCTCCATCCTCTGCTCTTTTCCTTTCTCAAGTCATCACTGCCGCATCAAGACCTATGAAAAGCCCTTTTTATCTTCCCATTAATCAAAACAGATCAGAAAGCTGAAAAATTAGAGCCTTAAAATGCTATCTCAAAGCTATATGAGCAAACTAGATGTGATGCAGCAATCAGTAAAGGAGTGTAGTGGAATGCATGACAGCAAGAACAGCCAGCTGCATCTGGGAAATACACAAGTTCTTGGACTCCAGCAGCATAAAACATACAAAGCTTTAAAAGACGAGCAATTCTTATTTTTCTGTAGCACTCCTAACAGTTTGAAACACGGTTGGCAGCCATTCATTGCAATCATAGAATCATTGATGTTAAAAGAAACATCACCTCAAAGTGGGTATTCACATAAGATCTTGGATCCTTTATACCTAGTATAGCACGTGCCAGGGTTGTCAAATCTGGAAATGTTGCTAATAAATAAAAATAGTTTTCTTAGGACAGGAGTAGGAAAAATGTTAGATGCAGAAGTGTTGCATAATTAACCTTGATGAACAGGGAAGAACCCCTTTCACCACGTTTCAAGAAGTACTGTTCCCAGAAAATGAAAGGAAACAGATGCCAAATCCCTGAGTACTTCTGAGATAAATGTTAATAACGTTGTTTTTAAAAACCCAAATGTTGCTCTTTCTTTTACCTGTTAGTCTTTGGAAAAAATAAAGGGGAAAAGCAAGCTTTGACAGAGTATTTCCTGAGTCAGCAATTGAATGGAAGGAATGATGTTGACACACTTGGTTCAAGGTAAGGGAAGGACTTCGCCCCAGATAAGTAGGACTGTGAACATCCATGACAGCATAGGAAATGTCTGTCTGTAAATCCTACAAATCAAATCTTACTCAACAATATGTTAATGTCAGTGTGTTTGGTTCAGGGATATTGTTTGGAGACAGGAGTACAGTGTAGTTGGTTGGAAGAGATTACTAGTTGGAGACTGTGAAAACTAAAGTTCCTTTTTCAACTGTGCCAGGCACTTGGGATGTGATCTTGTAGATATCTGTCAGTGTTGTTTTTCCCCGCCCTTTCAGCTGCTTTTCCAGTACTGATATGCAGTTAAAATTCCATGTAATGCCCTGTCTGTAATCAGCAGAGAAAGCAGGGCATGTCTCAAGTGTGATGTCAGTAAAGCATTGAGCAGAAAACAGTCTAAAAAGCAGCCAAGATAAAACAGTGGGTCCAAGGACTTAGGTGGAAAGCAGTTTGCCTGTCTATGGCTCTATTTTCATAGCAAATAGAAAGCAAGAACCTGGGCTTTGGTGGGGCCTCTCAGCACTTTACTCTTATAAATAATAAACAGAATATATTTTCCTCCTGTGTAGGTTAGCAAATAGAAATGTGCCTCTTCTATCAGCAAGGAAGCCATAATTGAGAGGCAGTGATTTGATGGAATGCATTTTCAAATGGGAATAAATAAAAGGATAAGGAGGATTTCAAAACTTCTATTTCTGTGCTGGGCTTGATATGTTTAGCTGTGTAATTTATTCATGATACCTCTGTGCAAGCTTGGATTTACGTTTTCAGACTTAAATCATAGCACACACTGTAGCCTGTATCTGACAAAACAACAGTACTAACAGGTTACTTTTGATTATTTTTTGCATTTCTCAGCATTTTGCTGTTCACTGTCTCATTTTTGATATAAGAGATTCGAATGTTTGTTTTCATGGCCAGGACTGGATTGCAAATGAGCATCTCAGTGTGATGCCATTTGAGACTGAAACTGAAAGGATATGACCCTGTTCATATTATTGTAGCAGAAATAGCACAGCACAAAGTATTTTTTCTTGGAGTGGGACAACTTTTTAATGTGCCCCATTCTTCAGTTTGTGTCCCCCCTCACACTTTAAACAGCATTTTTACTGGCTCAATTTATTTGTTCTTAAGGATATATATTTGTTTATGAATTCAGTATATCTCAACATGTATTTTGTCCTCATTTTTAAGAAACTTATAGAATTAATCACCCACCCCTCACAAGAATGTCCCCTAGGGAAATTAACAGTGTACCCATTGTAAACTCTCCTCAACATTACCCGCTTACAGCCTGACTTTCACAGGTCTGGAAGTTTGGAACATACAGCTCGTTGAAGTGCTGGTCCTTTTCTCTTCTTCCTTTTTGTCAGCTTGTTCCTGAAGTGAATGTAATCTTAAAAGTGAAATGTTTTCTGTTTTCCTAACATTCATATTTTAGTCACTCAAAAAATTATTCCTTTTTTCCTGTGTTCAGCTCAGTTTCTATAATTTCGGAGCAAAATTTAATCCCACTGTCAGATTTTGAAAACTGAAAGGGTGATGGATTCACACTGAGAGTTAGTAGGTTTAGTTTAGATACTAGGAAGAAATTCTTTGCTGTGAAGGTGGTGAGACACTGGATGTGGATGCCCCATCCAAGGATGTGTTCAAGGCCAGGTTGGATGGAGCTCAAAGCAGCCCAGTCTGGTGGAAGGTGTCCCTGCCCATGGCAGGGCGGTTGGAACAGGATTATCTTTAGGTTCCCTTCCAACCCAAACTGTTCTATGATTCTATAAACCAGAGCCACTACATCTGACCTCATGGCCTTTGTAGTAGTACTTGCACTCAAAATAATCTCTTGAGTAAAATTTTCAAAGGACTGTACGTGAATGAAATCACCTGTACCCCAGTGAGACTGAGTGGGAATTTGAAATAAAAGCTCATGTCTTTTTTTTTTTTTTTTTTTTAATCTAAACATAATTGTTTGTGATGCTAAAATAAGAAGTTAGTGCTTCGGTTCAAAACACTTATCCCAGTTTTATAGTGGTCAATTTTGAATGATCTCAGCTCATTTATTCCATTTTGTCTTGTTTGAACAATAAGTGTTTACTATAACAAGCACAATTATGACAACTAATTCTTTCTTAAAAATATAACAAAATGTGATCCATTTTCCCCTAGATGCTGTGGACTGACTGCAAAAGTTAGGAATTTGTAGTGTGAAAGGTAATATTCACTAACTTAGTGAGGCAAATACAAGTTGTTAAATGTCAGCCTGATGGTGGGAATCACGTTAATTTAAAGGAAATGGAACCACAGACTCTTCCTGAGAAAAGGACATATACAACCCCCTGACTCTAAAGAGAAAATTTTAACTAATGTTCATATCATTCAGTTTTAGCCATATTTTTTCATAATATAATCAAGTTATCAGAAGTGTGATTTTGTTTTATTTTATTTATTTTTTTAACTTCATTTTCTTTATTTATTTTGCGGAGCCATGTGGAACCAGGATAAGCAGTAGACATCGGTGGGTGCCTTATCTACCTCTGTCAGATGACAAAGAAGTACCTAGCTTTCAAAAAAATTACCCTGAAATCATTCTGTTGAAGTAGCTGAAAAAGTTAGCAAATCCCATTCAGGTATCAAGAAGAGTGGGTTGTAGCTGCTTCTGGGGAAATGAGAAAAAAAAAAAAACATTATTATTTTTATTTGCTTTTTCTGGTCAAGAATAAAAAATTTAGAGACCAGATGATGAAAAAAAAGGCAGTTAGAAATTTACCATCAGTTTGGTTTTTCCTCAGAAGTAACAGAATTTTTGGAGTTCTTCAATCCCAAGGAATTCTCCAGATTTGTGAGCAGTCCAACTGAACAAGTGTTGGGGGGGGAGAGGATACATGAAAACTCAGTGTTTCCACACTGATTTCTTAAATATCCCATTGCAGTGGTGTTGTGGTTTCTGGGAACAAGGGTCTGACACCAACATTGCCTCCTTTGCTTTCTTTGTAATTCTGACAGGGAGGTAAGAATTTGTTCTGCCCTTGGGACAGGTCTGGGGAAGGAGAGTTGGGAACCTACAAGAAGGCTGCAAAACTGAGAGACCCTTCCCTACATCCCATATGTTTGTGTGCACTCACCTGCAGGGGCTGGGGTGTGTACCACACAAAAAACATTCCACTGGTTGGAATGGGACTTCTCTTAAAAAACTATGCTGTGTGCCATGATTATGATTTCTCTCGGTGGTAAGGTGGTTTGTCTCCTGTTTCTCGTTTATTGCTTGGGTGAACTTCATGTTTCTGAAATTCTGTTTTAGAAGAACTAAGATACTGTGCAACTGGTGGTGTTTCACTGCAGAATAACCCCCAGAGGGATCTGTAATCCCCTGGTACTAACATCATCTAATAGCGAGCCAAACTGAATAATAAGCTCAGTGCTATGAATACAGCCTCATACTCAGCCTCATTCTGCTTTAGTTAGCATTGCCTAGTAATTAATTATTATTTTGCATTTATGCTATCAGTGACATCCAGAGGCTGGCCTAAAATTGCTCAAGCTGTTGGCAGTAGCAGTATGTATATATGCAGATATTTTGTTCTCCCTCTGTAAACATGTGCTGTTTACTGTCCCTTAAAAGACTTGTTACTAACTTGTTACTAAGTCTTCCCTGTAGCTAAACACAAGACAGTACATGCTGGACATCAGTCAGAGATGCACAATGACACATAGCTTACTAATTACTATCAATGTTTACAGGATTTGGAATGTTGTAATTGATTTTGGCACTGAAAGTGCAGTCCAGTGAATTGCTTGTCACCTTTGTTTCATCTTCGATCTCATTGAGAATCTCATATGCAATTAACTGTAATTGCTATACTGTATTTATTCTAAAGTGCCCAGTGCATTACTATTTTGTTGTTTGCATCTCAAAAATGGGGAGTTAATTGCTTACAAAAATACTATTCAAAATAATTGGATCTTTGTGGTGAAGGACTTTCAGAGTAGAAAAATGGAAAGGTTTTGACATAGCCCATGTTCCAAACTCATAGCCCTCCTGTACTTCAAATCTTACTAATTTTAAGGACAGTGGCTTGTGCATAAAGACTTAACAAGCAAATTTACACTACCAGCATAGAGAGAGCAATTCTTTCTACATGTGGAACTGGATAGTAATTCTTGAAAGGAATGTATTTCCTCCACATACTCTAGGTCACAAGGTGGAAGAAGCACTGAATGGCTCACACAAAGTCATCTGCCAGTTTATCCTGGCAACATTTTCTATTTAAACAGCCAAAGCTCCAGAATTAGCATGGGCTGTCTAGAAACCTCAATAAAAGAAAGAGCTTTGCCAAGAAACAGTCTAGGACAGCAAAAAAGGTGAAGCCCTTGGCACAGAGAAACAACAGAAATCTGCAAAATTTTCCTTCCCAGGAATGAAGAGCTCTATTGTTTCCTGCTCTCACCCAGGGGTTGGATGTTGGAGCGCTGGTCTGGTTCTCTAATTTAGACTGACAGCACCTGCTCTCTTCATGTCACAGTGGATTGTTCAAGGAACAGCTAATCATAAATTTTCTCCCTGTTCTTGTTAAAGCAGAAGATACTCTTGACTTCCTCATGTTAACAAACTAGCTGTTCTAATTTTTTCTGGAGAAAATAATTTCAGGAGAAAAGATAAAGATCTAGCTAAATGAACTTAATTAAAGAAAATGCAAACCCAGTAGAATACATTTTCTAGTAGAATGAGAGTGTAGGTCCTACTTGCTGCAAGCACAAAATATCTCCAGGAGCCTGGACATGACAAATAGTGGCAATGATTGTACATCTAAACCATTAGAAATATCTCCTATCAGAATGATGGATGAAAACAGAAACTTTATTTTGAAGGTAACTACTGCAAGTGAAAAAATAAGATGAAATACCATGGACTGATTTCTAGCACTTTCAAACTATTTTAGAGCTTACTTTTAATCCAGTTAATTATTTTGCTATTCTCCATTCAATTAATTATCAGATTAGAGTTCTTACATAATATGTAAAATGGCCTTTTGATAATAAAAGATTATAAAAGAAATACTGCAGGGTTTGCTTTAGAAGAAAGCTTAGCAAGATTGAAATCTGCAGAATTCCAAGTTAAAAAGAGGCCATTAACCATGGTAACAATTACATATTCCATGAGAAGATGGGATACATTGCATGGGGCAGGCAAGACTAGTACAAATCTTTGTTGCAGGAATCATTTAGGATTGTACACTAATACCATTGCCTGGATTTTCTGCTTAGATCTTCCAGAATTGTTCCATTTATCAAAACCTCTGCTTCAATCTTTTATTACAGATGTTGATTGTAATTGTTTTGGAATTTATTTGTAATTGCTCAGGAAGGACATCAACCTGTTGGAGTGAGTCCAGAGGAGGCTACCAAATTGATTAGAGAGATGGAGCACCTTTCCTACAAGGAAAGGCTGACAAAATTGGGTTTGTTCATCTTGGAAAAGAGAAGACTTCTCCCTTTTTATTTAGGGATGACCTAATTGTGGCCTCCCAGTACCTGAAGGGAGCATACATGGAAAATGGAGAGGGACTTTCTTGCAAGGGCATGTAGTGACAGGACAAGAGGGAATGGATTCAAACTGAGAGAGGGGAGGTTTAGATTAGATATTAGGAAAAAATTCTTTTCTGTGAGGGTAGTGAGGCCCAGAGAAGCAGTGGATGCCCCATCCCTGGAAGTGTTCAGGGCCAGGCTGGACGGAACTCTGAGTAACTTGGTGTATTGGAAGGTAAGGGAATTGGAACAATGTGATCTTTAAGTCCCCTTCCAACCCAAACCATTCTATGATTCTCTGATTCATGGTGTTTCCATGAATCAACCCCCTCTCCCCCTCCCCCAAAATAATTCTTTTGTTTACAACCCAAGAACTGATGCTGAGCATCAATCCCTTCGTGCTGTGGGTTGGTGATGCAACTCTTGGTGTGTATCACTTTCTTCCTGCAAAGGGCTGTTTGCAGTGTCGGTGCTTTGTGCATTGGCCAAGTGCCTGCTGCTTCTTGGAAAGCAGGTGTGCTTGGAGAGATGACACTTTCTCAGGACTCAGTTACTTAATTAACTCATTGATAACTAGATTATTTGAAGGAGCCACACCATCTGTCTAGTGACCACAATCTTGCTTGAGTGGAAACAATGCTTGTTAAACTCTCCCCATCCCTTCTATTTCGTTGTGTCCTGCTTCACAAGAAGCAACTGGAAAGTTGCTAGACTTGCAATCACAAGTGAGAAGATCCAGGTTCCATTTTTAACTTTGCAACTGATTTGCCACATCTCACCTTAAGAACTGTGCTACATCTTGGTTTCTGCTCCCATTTGTACAAAGACATTTAAATAACTTTGACATTTATAGGAGAAGGGGAAAAGCTACTTAGTGATGAACAGTTTAATCACTGAGATAACAGCTTTATTCTACAAGCTACTTGGTGATGTGAATAGAAAACTAAATAATTCTTCAAATATCCACTAGGGTTTCTGAACACGTTTGTTGCACTGTTCATTTTCAGATGCAGGTTTACTCACAATAGTTTTAACTGCGTACATTCAAACACTTAGAGAGAACACATACAGAACTGTAATGCTTTTTAGCAACTTTCATGAATAAACTTTGATTTTTTTAAAAAATAAGTTACCCTATCAACAAGATAACATTACTGATTAGTTAAATAAGGACAGAAGGCCATCGTTTGCTTCTCAGCTACACAACAGAAGAAAATCTGAGGAGAAAAATAGGCTTGCAAATTTCTCTTTGAATTACTTCTTTTTCTTAAAAGTCTAGATTTGCATATCTTTTCCCATTCATATGATATTTGAAAACCTTGAAGGAAAATATTTTTAATAGACCTTCTTGTCATCATCCAAGAGGCTGAAAGGCATATTGTAACTTGATGGACAGTAATGAAGCTACTGTGCATCAGAGAGATTGTCTGAAGACTGACAAGAAAGGGGTCAGCCCCTTACCTTAATCACTCCCGAGGTGTAATGAAGTGATTCCTGTACATACAAATAAGCTAGTAAAAATCAGGGTATCATAGACACATAGGGATTTAGTTTTGTCATTCTGATATCAGTGTGATGGCTGATGACATTTTCATGGAATCACAGAACAGAATCATCAGGGTTGGAAAAAGATCGAGTCCAACCTTTAACCCGGCGCTGCCAAGTCCACCACTAAACCATATCCCTAAGTGCCACGGTGCCATGTCTAGACACCTCTTAAATGCCTGCAGGGATGGTGACACAGTGCCTGTACCACCAAGGAGGGGACCTTGCATTTGTCTTTCTCACACAATTCCGTGCAACTCAGTCAAAACACAGTGAACTGTGCTCAGCCCATACAGATCTCAGAGGTGTTGTCCCCCTCAATAGCTATTTTGCTCATCAGAACTTAGAAATTTTTTTAAAGCACCAAAGTCCTTGAGGTGGCATCATTTATGAGGCTTATATCAGCCATCAGTTTATATGTATGCATTGTATACCTCAGAATCTTAGCTTTCCACCCACGCTGATGTATCTTAGACTTGGGATGAGTGTGTATCTCGGAGGGGAGGGGTGTGGTGAGGGAGAACAGAAAACAAAGGAGAAACCTTTGTGGAGCCACCTGCCTGAGTCTGCAGTGTTTGAAAAATGGACTGTGTTCAGTGTGCCTGTTCATTGCCATTGAAGGAAACAGATAAAAACCTTCAGGTCTTTTGCTGAGCATTTTGAGATGCCTCAAACTAACACACTTCTTCTAAGTGGTTGATGCTTGATAAACAGGGTTCAACAGACACTCATTCCTGTAAATGTCTTTTTGTTTGAAAGTAAGAACTTCTGATCCTTTTTCTGACCTTAGTCTCTGGTGCTCACAAGTTTCTTTAGTTCTGCAAAAAGGCTCCTGGTGTTTCTTAAATATATTTTTGAAAAAAAAAAAAAAGAAAAAATTCCTGCTTTTCTTAGGTGCAGAAGGTACCAAGAAACCCCTTGCAGCATTTGAAATCTTCAGAGACATGCAAGGCTAATATATTCAGTGAAGTTACTATCACCCTTAACACCCTGAAATGCTGAAACGTTAGTATCTTGACCTTTATGTCAGGATGAATGAAAAATAAATTATCTTCTGATATAGCAGGCCTTTTCTGAAGGATTGTGTTGCTTGGAAAATGTCTGGTTTTACCTATAGAGGTAAGTGCAAAAATAACCTGTTTTCCATAAAAGCTGAAATGTCTTAATCTTGACATTTCTAGCCTTAATGAACTAGTTATTGATACTGTTCTTTGGCATTTATATTTTATTATTCTATAGTGCAGTGATAGGGGTATTACTGACAGAAGGGTACAAGAGACATGGAAAATTTAGAAGCTGACAGCACGTAAAAGGTTAAAGTTTCATCTTTGTCCCTTATCTAACAGGTTCTCAGCAACTCCTGACCTTTTCACGGCACCCGATATGTCAAGTACGCCCCTTTGACCATGAGGTAGAGCTGCATTTCTCCACATATAACTGTCCAGCTTCACTCAAGAATCTAACGGCATATCAATACATTAATCTTTGTGAATCACTGACAACAGTTTGCATCCCATCTGTGAACTCTGACATATTTCACTGATGCCAAAGTGCACAGTTCAGGTTTATTATCCTCTTGATTTCGTTTTTTTCTCTTTTTTAATCTCTTGTAGCTCAATCAAAGTGCTTAAATCAGCTGTAGTGAGTAAAACCCTGAATTTGTTCCCCAGTCAGCTACAGTCCAGGTTGCTCTTTGGTGAGAAACACGTGTCTTTGGACACCTCCTGCATGTTGTGCAGTAGGAGCACTGACAGCCTCAGACAGTAACTGGTGGGTAGGAAGATTATTGCCATCCTTCTCAGCATCCAAACTTCAGTGCATTCATTTCTGGAACCCAGAGCAACATGGGTTAGACTCCACTGCTTTCTTTTTGGTAACAAATATTGAGCAGGATGAGTCCATTAATCTGAAGTAGGGTGACATCTGTCACCCCTACACTGTTCAATATTTGTTTTGGTGGTCATAATTGCAGTGTATCAGCTTTCCTCTCCATAAAACTAGTTAAATACAAGAAGAAAACCCCCTCAAACGGTCCAGTTTCAATTTTACATTCACAGTCAAGTACAACATGAAATTACTTATTTCATAAAGAATTGATTGGTTGTTACTATTTCTTTCTGCAGATTCCTTTTAATGTCATATCTTGCATGACTATACAATTTAACCCAAGGAAAACAGAAATCCAGATATGTCCAATTCTTACTCAAGACATACATTCTGTAGTATATGTTTTGCAAAATTAAGCAAGTTGAAGTTCTCTGTATCCAGATTTGCCAACATTAGAAAGGCTTCCAAGAGCATCACAGCTTTAAAATAATCCCTGTCTAGGAATGTAAAAGCAGAAGAGCAGTCTGAATGATAATTTTTATCAAATCTGTTTCTCAGTTCTGTTCTTGAGCTGCTACATTCTTAAGATGTTTCACTTTAGATTTCTCTTGATTTTCTGTTTTCATATCTGTTTTACAGTTTTCTCTTAGACAGTCTTTCAGACAGACAAGACAGTTGGGCTCAGTGATCTTAAAGATCTTTTCCAACCTAAATGATTCTGTGGTTTTATGATTTCCAGAATTACCCACTTGCAAGTCTGTAGAAGCCTTGAGCTCATTTCTTTTGCTCTCTGGAAATGAGGACTATGAATGGAAAAGGAGAACATTCTGTATCATTTTTTCCAGCAGTGAATTCATAGTGAACATGATCTGACTGTGAGTTATTAATTCATTATCTTTCTTAGCAGTAAATATCCTGGTCAGAAAGACTTCCATCACACCCTAATCCATATGGAACAGCCAAAAAATTTCCTTTAATCAAATAGGAATCCTAAATTCACAAAGAACAACAGATACACAATACATTTAAATGAAAATTTTATATAAAATTTTATATAAAAGGTTTTATATATTTATATATAAATATATGAAAATTTTATACAAAAGTATTTACATGAAATACTTTTTAAAAATAATGCATTTGGCTCCTCATCTGAAAAAGATAAATGCTTTCAGGGCTGTGTTTATTTACCCTTATGCCAGCAACTCCTTCCTAAAAGAAATATCAGGCTTTTTAATCAGTTTTAGATGTGAGTGATCTGTGTCTGTAAAAAGCAATACATTTCCTCTTTATCTATATGAGTCTATGCAGGCAACCTGGCCGACATCCCTCGTGAGGTTTCAACACATGTGACAACCTTTTTATGATCTACTGGTATAGAGAAAGCAAATTAATTTTGGCTCTTCCTTAAATGTAAAGCAGGAATTGTAAATATTGAACCACTGTGATGTGCCAAAGTCCCATAATGTAGGCTCAGAGTGGTTGATTCTGAAAAGGAAGCTAATGAAATAATTGACCTCATTTCCATTCCAAGCAATCTGACTTTAAAGAGAAGCTTGCACTTCTATCCAACTTAAATTGCCAAGAGTAATACTATCTTCTTATTTCTTGAATATTTATTTCTTTAAAAAAAAATAAAAATGAAGATAGTAAAGTTCAAAAAACAGTTACGTTTTTGGAGTTATTTAAAATCAGTAAGGCTAATGGTTTTCACTGTACTTAAAAAGATTATGGAGACAAGGAACCAACTGGTAGGTGAAATTCAATGCTTCCAGGAGGGGAAAAAAATGGAAATTTGAAAGATAAATACAGATTTTTGCTACAACTATAACAGCAACACAACTCCTATTAATCATTATGGCTAGCTCTCTGAAAGTATATTAATCACATGATAGGTGTGCTTTTATATACATTTGCATAGATATGTCTTTATTAATGTGAAACCAATTTTGCTACAGCTCAAACAGCCCTTCACAGACTTTAGCGGTCTATCAACATCTCCCACAGGCCCTTAAGTAACTTAATTCCACAAATGTTCCCATCAAAAGAAAACCATTCAGTGAGACATTTGGGTAAATACTTTTTTGTTTTGTTTTGTTTCTCTCCTATAAATATTGTGCCCTAAAGGGGAGAAAAATTAAAATAAATCAATCAGCATGTTACTGAAAATATTGCTACTTCTTTATTACGTTATTAGCATATCAAATGATATTATTAATGGTTATTAACAAAACCAGGTTATTAACATAACCAGGTGAGACTCCCACATAGATTGTTGCCTCCAGCTCTGGGCCCCCAGCACAGGAAGGGCATGGACCTCTTGGAGTGAGTGCAGAGGAGGCCACCAAGGTGATGAAAGGAATGGAGCACCTGTCCTACGAGGAAAGGCTGAGGCAGTTGGGTTTGTTCAGCTTGGAGAAGAGAAGGCTTTGGGATGACCTTATTGTGGCCTTCCAGAAGGGAGCGACAAGAGAGATGGAGAGAGACTTTTTACAAGCTCATGGAGTGACAGGAGAAGGGGGAATGGCTTCACACTGAGAGACAGTAGGTTTAGATTAGATACGAGGGAAAAAGTCCTTTACTGTGAGGATGGTGACACTGGAACAGGTTGCCCAGAGAAGTTTTGGCTGCCCCATTCATGGAAGTGTTCAAGGCTGGATGGGCTCTGAGCAACCTGGTCTAGTGAAAGGTGTCCCTGCCCAGCATGGGGGTGTTAGGAACTGGTGATCTTTAGGGTCCCTTCCAACTCCAACCATTGTATGACTTTGTGATTTCTGTAACTGTTGTTTTGAGCACTTTGGTGCAATATTACTGTACAGGTTTTTACAAATGGGAAATGAAATGCTTCTCTGTCGTTTCCTTTAGTACTCTCAGCCCCTTTACTATTTATTGCAACTTAGTGGGCTTTCAAGGACTGTAATGGAATTTAAAGCCTTTTGGCACGGTTCAAATAAGATGTTTGTTCTTCTTCCATAGTCTGGAGACTTCCTGCTACTGGCTATATATTGCAGATATAAATGGCAGATTCTCTTCATTATTATTCATAAGGTCATAACATTCAAGATTAATGTGTTCTCTGATGGCTTAGTCATTAAAATATTCACAAGTCTTGACGGTTTTGTAATTTTTAACACACACACAATTTGTCCAAAAATTTCCACTAGGAAATTTCTCCTAGGTTATTCTTTATTCATTTGCCATCATTCATTTAGCTATTAAACCCTTTCATTCTTCTAATGAGAGAACATACACAGTATTTGGCAAAAGCGATTGGTCATTTTCCATGACTAGAGGAGAAGTTGAATTCTGCAATAACTGTATGAACATCTATTTTCCATATTAAAAAACAAACAAACAAACAAACAAAACAAACCCAGAATAAACACAAAGTATTAATTAGTAACTCTCCACTTTTTGAATGGTCCTGCATGAAATGGAAAAGTCTAAGTGTATCATATTAATTATTTGCTTGGAATAAGCTATCTGATTCTCTGATTCTATGATTCAATGCATCCCAAGAAGAAGCAAAGCGAGTGGGTGGGTGGAAATACACATTGTGGCTTTTGGCCCCAGTCACAGGAACTTGACTTCAGCAAAATGCAGCTGCTCAGGTTCTGCACAGTGAAAGACTTAACAGGCCTGGTGGTCACAAGAGTTTTCAGTGTAAGTGTGCACCCCCAGAATCACTTTCCCACTCATCATATGACCATCTTCCCCTTTTGGCTACCAAGATATAAACATATCTCAAATGCCAAAAGGCTTTTAGAAGATTTTGTGCTCCTTTTGCTTCAGTTACATTTCCTGCAAATGTAGCATGCTAAGTGATTCTCCTCCCAGGATGAAACAGAGCCATTTAAGCCATCTTCATACCCAGAGTACTTGAAAATGTGGCATGGTATCTTCAGGACTGGTGTTCTCTCTTCTGTTATATCATTATCTAGGGATTCCCCCCCCCCCTC
>VXAU01005411.1:571869-590950 GCA_013399695.1 Formicarius rufipectus
CTAGTTTACAGTCTTTTTCCCTTTATATGAGAAAACCAAAAGTATACAGTAATTTTGCCTGTTTTAGCAGTTGTGTGAAGCATGTATTGAAAAGGAATGTGGTAATAGCCAAAAAGAAGCCAGAATGAGACACAGGAACCTGGATAAACCTTATTACACTTGTGTCCATGCAGACATGAAACATTTTATTTTCTATTCCTCTTTGTTTGTGTCCACGTTTCTTGTGAAACAGAAGCTTTAGTTTCCACGAGAGGAGCAGCATCATTCTTTGTCAGGAGACACAACTCCAAGATGCCAGAAAGAAAAATGCAAGCCCTTGAACATACGACTCCTCTCAACTATGTCTTTAAAAATCACTGCTCATTCAGCCAGCTGTCTGATTAGTAAAGGCTTTTTTGTCACTTACAAACTGTAGAAGAATATTACATGTCAGCTGAGTTGTCAAGGAAATTTGCATTAATGCAGACTAAATATATTAGAGATAAGTGTGCACACAAAAATGCATTCTTCTTTGAACAAGTTCACACACCATTTTTTTGTAATTAATAAACTCTTCTATATGAAGTCACCTGATCTGAATTTTAAAAAAAATATATTGTCTGCATAGCTTTTCTTCTTAATAAGCAAAACTTCTGTTGTTACAGAACAAAAAAAGAAGGAGTATTTTACTATGTTTTGAGTACTTTTTCTGGTTCATGAACAATTTACTCTAAGTTCTTTTTGCTTAAAGCTTTAATTTTGTGATGTTACCAATAAACTATTATGTCAATCTTATGTCAGTTTTGAATAGTATCACAGCAATTCCCTCTGGGGAAATATTCTGTGCAAACAAATCTCTCACTGCTTCTGCACTTCTTGTTGAGCATAGTTTGTGTGGCCATTTAGTAATTCTGATTTCATACTGAAATTGTGCTAAGGAATTTATGCACCTTTAAACCAATTGACAAGTATCTTGGCGAAGTCCTGGGATTATAGTTTATTGATCTGGTTCATTTAGGAGATTTAGTTAATATTAGGCAATAGCTAGAAAAAACATTAAACAAATTTGTAATCCAAGCCAGAGAATGCACACAGTGATAAACTAGAATTTGTAACACTACTGAGGAATAAAAAGACATCCAGGTCACTCAGAACATCAGAACAGTGTCTTTACAAGAGCTTTACATACCCTAAAGCCTGCCTAGAAGATGTAGAACACACAACCTGGGGAGAAAAAAAAGTCACTAAAAGCTAGTAAGAGCCTCAAATAGCAGTGAGACACAGTTGCAAATGCGTTTTCAGAGCATGGAGAATGTTATCAGTGTGTGAAGCCCTGCCTGGTCTCATTTAGGGCTGTTTTGTTGGTCCACACTCAGAAGTGCCAGGGTCACACAGACAAGAGGTGGAGCATAGTAAAATGACTGTAATCTGACACTAATCCCCTTGGTTTTCAGCTGCCTGGCTTTAAAGAATTGCCCAGAAAGTTTCTAAACACAGTATTAAAAGTAATTAACAGTATTTCAGAGAGGAATACATTAGCTGAGAACTATTCCTTTGTCTCAGGAGTCTTTGCAAAGAGGCACCTTCTGTCCTGAACGAGTGCCAGGTATGTTAATTAAAGAAAACCCGTGAAGCACACAGGAAACTACGCTGCAATATTAGATTAAAACTGCTCCAGATACTCAGAACACTGAGAACACTTCTCCTCTGGAAAACCTGGGATCTCAGACTGCTAAGGGGGGAAAAAACCTTGGCTTTTACAGTACAATTACTGAGCTGAATGATGGCTAACCCTCCATAGATGTACTTACACAAAAGAAAGACAATTTAGATTTTCAAAAGCACAGCTAGGATTTAAGCAATAGGCACTGATGTTTCCATTGTTTTTCAAGAAATTGGGTGTCTAACCACTTCGTATTCCTTAAAATCTACCCCTAAGCAACAAAAAAGTAATTAAAAGGATTTTTTTTCCCTCAAGAAGTGGCAGCTTGAAATTTCTGCTGAATTTAGACAGAATCATTTTCACAAAGATTGACTGATCTGTCCTGATATATCTTAAGGTTTATTAACAAGATTATTCAGAACAAAGTAATTGCATTATTTTAATTGAATGCCTTTTAAAATTTGCTGGGTTATAAACAAGAAAGATTGATAGAATTGCAAGATTTTAAATTGCTAAGATTTGTTCCACTTCTTTCTAGCCAAACTTCCCCTAACAGATCAATGAGTGCAATATCTGAATAGTAATTTAAATAAAAAGAGAAGAGTGAATCAGCATAGAGAAGCAAGGTTGCTTTATTTCAAGAAGAATATGTTAAAAGAACTGTCCCAGTTAGGATTTCTGGTAAAAGTCCTTCAGCCTCAAGTTAAACCAGTTTACAGCCAGTTTGTTGGAAAAGGAGTTCATTTGATAGAACACCAGTCACATCCAGACAACCAAAAACTTGATTATCTAAATACTTATATTACTGACCAAGAGTTCCTTTGATCAAGTGTCCTGTCTGTGACTGGTTGATGAGAAATTCCTTCTTATTTTTCTTTTTTCATATGTTTATTCATATTTGAATCCTTTGGAGTCAGTTGAATCCAAATATATATAGTAAAGTTTGTGCTTTTTGGCTCCAACTGTATATCTGGACACATAAGTTGATCTGCATTAGCCAGGACTGGGAGACATCAATAGATAATTTTGATATTTGATTTTGTATAAAATTTAGCAATCCAAATGGTAACTTAATAAACACAAGAAGGAAAGACTTCATTCTTTGTTTCACATATGAACAGACAAACCCACTACTGCTATTTCAGTATTTTACTTGTCTAATTTTTTTGAATGCTTTTTCAACACAAAGGTTTTAGAGGGTAAGGCTCAACCATTTATGCCAGGAAAAAGAAATGTCACAGTCCTGCAGTTTTGCACTGTCAGAATTTGTGTGGGATCATTAGACATTTATCTTTGGTCTTACAGCCTCCCAGACTGAGCAAGAATTATGCAACAGATATGTAAAAACTCAACACTATTCAAATTCTTTTTGAGCAATCTATAATCTTATTCAATCTAGAAGCTTATGTTCAGTAGATCTACAGCAAAAAGCTGTGCTATATAAATAGAGGCATACTTTTATTTCTTTTTTTTTGCTGGGTAATCTACAAAGTGTAGTTTTATCTTAAACCTTTATTGACATTTTGGTTATTGTGATCTAAAAAGTGTCACCCATTGAGCATCTTACCCTACCAAAACAAGATTGTACTATTAACTTATTTTGTTGTGGCCAAACATTGGAATAGGTTCCCTACAGAGTCTGTGGAATATTTATCTTTGGAGGCATTTTGTCTGGTCACTGTCCTGGGTGGCCAATGCTAGGTGACCTTACATGCTTGAACTCAGTGATCTAAAGGATCCTTTCCCCAACTGTTCTTTGATTGTGTCCAATAAGATATTCTGAAGACAAGAGAATTTATGTTCCTATTATGCATTCACTTGACATAAAGAGTGAGCTTTTTCTTTTCTGTATAGCAGATCTACTTTAAAATGTAAGTTAAAAAATTCAGAAAAGGTCCAGCAATGGCTCCATAATCAAACTGAGTCTTTTGGGTAAGAGGACTGTCTCTTTTGTCATCAGACTGATGGTAATAAAATCTGTCACAGAGAGAATGACCATGCTTGTATCTCCAGTCTGTGATAACAACTGATGATGTGATCCATAGGTAGAGAACTCTTTTTCACTTTCTATTTCTGCATCACTTTTTTTAACCTTGCAATTGCTACCAAAAAAACCCCCCAAACAAAAACAAAAACATGAAAACCTGGTCAAAAACTGACTAGTACACCTGAATATCTGTAAGACACGCCATGAGCAAGATATTCAAAGAGCCTCTGTGCCTTTGGCCTTAATGCAAACCATGGCTGAGCACCTGGTTGTTGGAAATGCAGAGCAATAATGGCAGAGCCTTCTGAGTCTCCTAACAATGAAGTTACAGTCTCAACAGACAAAGAATTAAATGAAGCTTCCTGATCCTCAGAGTGTTTGATGTGGGACCACCCTAAAGATCTGTCCTCTTTATTTTCTGCCTGTCAAAAGGCCTCCTTTACTAGTGTGTGAAAGCATATTGAAGAGAATGTGTTTATAAAAATTATCTCTAAGTATGTGCAATTGCATTGATTGGTTCTTTTTTTAAAATACATTTTTAACAAAAAATGTAGCCTTACTTTCTGTGGAATAAACTACCCATTATCAACACCCTATGGTACTGCCCAGGTGTTCTGACATGCGGGGATTTGAGAGCTCAGCCATCAGCACCTCAAGACACTTGGTTGGCATCATGGCTGTGCCAGGAAAGACATCCCTGCAAGTCCCTGTGCCAGGGGGACCTTCCCTGTGTCCATGAGACTCTCCACTGCAGGGCACCAACAGCTTGTGTCGATGCAGAGCAGGTTCAGAGAGGAGATCCATTAGTCAGCCACCAGAGGACTGGCCAAATGCTGGAAGGGAGCCCAGCAGAAGTGTGGCAGAACGTGCACCACTGTCCACAGGGCTGCTGTGGGCTTAACATCAGACACTGCTCTGGAAAACACACTGCTCTAATTCTTGTGAAAACAAAGTGAATTTAGAAGCAGCTGGGGTTTTGGAGGAACACTGTCTGTGCTGCAGATCTCATTTCTGTAAGGACAAACAAGGAAAGACTTACCCTGTTCTCTCATTACCAAGCAGAGGAAATCACTGGCATCAGATGAGTACTGCTACCACATGAGAATACAGATAAACAGGCTTAGAAAAACTGAGACAGCTGGAAAGATGGAATAAAAACTATACAGAAAATACAGTATGTAATAGTACATATGGCTCATGGAAGAGCAGCTCCAGGATGCAGCCAAAAATCTCTTCACTTGGGACTTCACTCACCCTAGCTATTCACACTGGATCTGCCCAGCTGTTGAAAACTGCCAGGCAGGTGTGGAGGATAAGAAAACTGCTGTCCAATGGAAGGTAACAGCTTAGAGCACTGCCCTGTAGTCAAACACATAGAAGTAAGGTGGGTACATGATGGTCCCTTTTCCACTCACAGAAACCAAAACTTCCTAGAAAATCTTCTTTCTGACACAAAGGAGTCAGGAAGAATAAAACTATGATAATGGAAAAACAATCCCCTCTTATGCTGTGACTTTAATTGTTTACTACTCAGCTTCTCTGGAAGTAAGTTATCAAATCCAGAGGTATGTTATTAAAGCCCTCCAAACTCTGCAAATAAAAAGCAGGTCATACTGCCCTCATGCATTTTTTTCTCATGTCAGTTCTCCAGAAGAGTGTCCTCCTCTAAAGTCATCTACAAGATCAGGGGGCTGTTGATCTGCCTTTCAAATTGTTCCTCACATCCACACATCCCTGGCATTGGGCAGTCTCCAGTTCTCACCTTGCAGTCTTCTGGCTGGTTCTGACAACTCCCAATTTCTCATTTCTTTCATTTACTTGAATCAGTTCTCCGAAAAAAGAGGCCCTGCTGCAGACCTCTGATGTGTTTCTTCCTTCTTCTCTGGGGAATCTTAGACAAATTGCTTTATTCTGAAGGTCTTCTTTCAGTACTGAGTTGTAGATCCTCAGCTTTTTAATCAAACAGAGAGGTTGTGCTCTGCCTCCACTGCCAGACTTGCTTACCAATAAATATTCAAAAATTATCAAGAATGACCATTCTACTTTCTCCCAAATTGCCTTTTCTGCATGGGAGGAATTTCTTTAATTAATTTCAGCTCTTAAACTCTTTGCTGTTATTCCAAACAGCTGCTATGCTGTCCCCACTCTTAATGAGCTTTGTCTTCATATGACTTGGAGAAAAACAGAAGGGGCCATGCTGTCTAAAATTGTTTGAAATTGGTTTTCAGCATGCAGAATAAACTGGACAGCTCCTCTATGAAATGGATTCTAGTGTCACTCCCCCCTCTGTGGAAATTTAATCTGTCTGGCTAGTGAGAATGAGACTCGCAGCAGGGGCAGAAGGTATTGACTTTACCACTTTTGTAAAAAAATATTCTTTTTTTTTTTTCCAAATGCACCGAGGCTGTTTCATCTGAATTGTCATTCTTAAATAATTGTCTTAGTAGAAACAGTTCATTTCAACCTCATGCCATCCTTTGAAAATTTAGGCTAGCTGTTGGCTTAGAGAGATGCAGCCTGACATTCTGAACCTGCACACAGTGTGAAAAATTGCTTTGATCAGCTTGTGTTTGTAATTTAAAGCAGTAAAATAGAATTCCCACTAATTGTGTTTAAGGCATGATGTATTGTGTAATCCACAGAGAGACTCGTTTCCAAAACACTGTTACCATAAAAACAGCTGTTCCACTGAGTCATTTTCCCAATGTGCAACTTAAACCAAAGCAAAGCAGAGCAAAAACCTCTCCCAGTTGTAACTTTCTTGTGTTGATGGAGTAGGATAATCCTGGAAATGTGGGGGGAAACATCAGAAAACTCATCTCCATGTTCCTTTTTATACCAAAAGTTTGGAAACAGTAAAAAGGAGCCTTTGGAGTGAAAAGAAAAAAAAAAAAGAGAAAAATCTCAATGTGTAAGAGATATTGGTATTATTAAATTACAAATAGCAAGCCATGTATTGATAGTCAAAAATAACTTACAAAGACAGGAATTAGTCTGAAATTGGATAGAAAGGAATTAAAGCAATAAAACGAGATATACCATTGAATACCTAAAAAAAAATTCCTGTCATATATGTGCATATGTGTATATTTTCATGGTGTTGCAATATAATACAGTCTCTGGTAGTGAAGGTAGTAAAATCTGGTAAAGCAGGTGGAGGAAACTGCATTATAGAAAAGGAAAAAGAAACAAAGACAAAATGTACTCCGGGCACAGCTCTTTCATCAGCAGAAAGTTGAGTGAGTAAGTGAACAACCCTTTTCATATTTAGAATGACCTTTCATACCACCCAGCTTTTGGAGGGAAAATATAAGCCAAGTTCTATCAAGATAAGCCTGATACCAAATTCCAAATGAATTTCCTTTGGGGGAAAAGAACCCCAGAACTTTCAATATGTTTTTATTTCATGACTGTTGCAGGGATCAGAATTTGATTTGTGTGGTTCTGCAATCGGGAGATCTTTCACTTGCCGTATTGATGCTTTGGAGACGCAGAGCTCCCGAGAGTGCAAAGATGTGACGTGGATGTGTTTTTCTTGTTTGCAGATATCTCAATAAGCTTGCTCTCCTTAGTTGTCACAGCCTGTGGTCTTGCTCTGTTTGGGGTCTCTCTCTTCGTGTCCTGGAAGCTTTGTTGGATCCCCTGGCGCGAGCGGGGCCTGCCCTTCGGGAACAAGGACAACAAGCAGGAATCGCTGAACTACACGGACACCGACACCAATGACCGTGACTACAGTGAGGATTACCTGGGGCAGCCTGCAACCTATCCAGAGTCCTCCATGAAGATCAGCCACACCTCCCCTGATATCCCATTAGATACTCAGGAGGGAACGAAGGAGAACTGCGTCCACAATGCGCGAATGCATCGCCAGGTCACCGAACCGACCTCCTCTGCTCGGTCAGTAACTCCCATTGCTCTCTCATACTAATGAGGGCAGATACAGCCCAAAAAGCACAGCTGGGCCATCCAGTACACTGAGCTCATTAAAGTGTATCATTGGCTTAACATGTTCTTTTAAAGAAAAAAAATTTACACAAAAGCTATTCTTTGAGGTGCACAAACCTCGTAGGTTGAAGGCACAGGATCACAATCCTATTCCACTCTTCTATAAATTACTGTCTCATTTGTGCTTCACCCTCAGAAGTTGATAACACAGAGCACTGTGTATCCTTTAAAAGCACCAGAACAGCCTAGATTTAGCTTGTAAAGCATATTCATGTGCACTTAGCACTGATGCTGAACTCTCAGTAATATCTCCTCAAAGATTTTTAAAACAACCAAAGAAGAAAAGTAGGGCAAGCTAATGAAACACTTGCAAGAGTTAGAAATAGGATAAAAACATCATAGATTTTAACCACAATCATGACTATGGGGGGGAAAGGGACTGAACAAGAGTCAGTGAAGTCTCCGGGGGAACTGGAGAACCAGAACACGAGGGAAGAGGAAAGGGGGTGGGTGAGAGTGTGTGCAGGGGCAGGTGGTAAGAGACTCATGTTTCATACAGTAAGAAAAAGGATCAGCATGTGAAGAGCCAGTAAATATCTGAGTCAAAGCAGAGGCACTTCAGCTGGAGAAGGTACAGCACTAGCCCAGTGGCTCTTTGCTAGCTTCCTTTCTGTCCATCTGTGAGAGCCAAGACTCTTGGCTGCAGGCACACCTGAACACTGCCTGTTCAAGAGTTGCCAGTTGTCCAAAACATGCCTCAGAAAGAATGTGAGAAATTCCCAGAACGTCACTAATGTGAATCTTAATCTGTAAAAGAACTTTCCTCAGCATCCTGAGTGCAAGGCCAATGCCTTGACTTCTGTGCAGATCTTTCTTCTGGCCCTGTTCCCAGGCTGGCCCTCTCCAGCAGATGTTCCACTGGTTCTCTGCCCACAAGGGCATCCTTGTCCACCTCCAAGCCGTGCCCTGTGCTTTTTGCTGACATGGGCTTTGCTCTTTATCCCTCTCTTTTATTCCACCTTACTTTTGTCCAGGTCTTCTCTGAAAGACACTTTCACTGAGCAGGAAGGACCTGTCTTCCTTGTACTGCATCCTTCAGCAGAGACATCAGCTTGGTGTCTGCTGCTTTCTGCCATAACTGGGGAGCCAGCTGTGCTCCCTCTCTGTGGCCACACAGACCAGGCACCTGTCCCTGCTATAGAATATCTATGCAGTGCCCTCCTTTTTATTCCTCCACAGGATATTTTGCATCTCCCACTGCAATGAGGAGCTTAAGGGCTGAAAAGTTTTGTTTTTTTTTTTGGGTGACATGATAATATTTTATCCTGGAAATGACTAATGTATAGCTGTGAGATTATGTATTTATTATGCAACAAGAAAAAAAAATTAGGATAAGTAGAGAAGAGGCTGTTCCTGTCTTAAGCATGTGTAAACAGATATTTACAAGGAATGAATGAACAATGATAGCAGAGGAACTATTGCTGATTAGATTCAATATAAATAGCTTTGGACTAATCCTGTGCTGGCATTTGTCACGTGGTCCTTCTGTGTTCAGCTGCAGCTCATGGTACACTAGTAACTGAGTGACTGCTGCTTATGAATAGGACAATAAAATGGAATCCTGCTCATAGGATATTACCTAATCCAGCTTTCAAATCCCCCTGCCCCAACAGGGTTTGCAAATTTGGTTTCTGTTACCATTCATTAAGGGGAATGAGCGATAAGGCAATGATTCCTGGTAATAAATTTTGCTGGACTGAAAATAAATGCAAATTTTTATCTATGAGTAACAAAATCAAAGCAGATTTCAGCCAAAGTATCATAGAGCTCATTACATCCTGTATGAGAGAAATAAAGCAAAACAGTTGTTGAGGTGGTCAACAAACCATCTCTTGTAAAATGAAGTAATCATAGAAATCAGCAAGTAGTTAAAATGCAGAGGTGTCAGGAAGCATCCTCCTTTGTGCAGCTTTACCTCTGAACCAGAAACCAGTAAGCTCCTCTGAGTCTGCTGCCGTTTGCATAATGCAGCTCATTTTGTAGGCAGAAGCTTAAAGATTCAGTCAAAAACGACTATTGATAAAAACAGCTACAGTTCTTATATCACACTATACTTGCCAATAAGGTAGAGATCCTTTGGATTTGCAGTGGCCATGAATTTCCACTGGTCACCTTCTTCAGGCAGGTTTGGGCTGACATACACCAAGAAAGGGAAGACGTTCCAAGGAGGACTCCCAAGTCCTGTGCATGCTAAACACATTAGCCTAAATATTCCACTCTGGTACTGCCCTGATTATCACCTGCACCTATTTTAATCAAATACAAAGACCTTTACAGCCCCCATTAGAGCTAATGATGTTGGTAGGATAAGTACAAAGGAGCACTGTCACACCTGCACTGAGGCAGATGTCACACATGTTACAAGTACCTCAAGGTAGCCCAAAAGTGCCTATTAGCTGTTCCTTCAATAGCAGGACTGCTTTCTTGTCTGTGATTTACCTGAGGGGGAGATTGGAGTACAAGGCATGGATACACAAGGCACCAGAGTTGCTTGAGCTCCTCAGTTTTTGCCAGTTATTTTAGCCATGGTTACAGCCCCTTTGAAAGCTCTCAAGGCCACAGAATTATCCACTCACACTGAGTCCATTGGTTTGAGACATGGGAGCAGAAACGATGTGGTATGAGCAGCGTGACGCTCAGTGTCAGCTCTCACAACTCTTGGCTCTAGTGTTTGTTCCCCTCACAGATTAAAAATCTGCCCCCGCTGTCCATTACAAAAACAGGTCAAGTCAGAACAGGATCTTTCGTGTGTGTGCACAGATTCTTATGATCCTCAAAACGATGTGTTTCAATTCTTTCTGCTCAAGGCATAATTCCATCCGAAGACAGCTCAACCTCTCCAACCCCGACTTCAACATCCAGCAGGTGCAGAAACAGGAGCAGCTGACGGGGATTGGCCGCATTAAGCCTGAGCTGTACAAGCAGAGGTCGGTGGACACGGACGATGGCCGGAGGAGCAACAGCAAGGCCTGTGGAAAGCTGAACTTCATTCTCAAATATGATTGTGATTTAGAGCAGCTGATTGTGAAGATTCACAAGGCCATCAACCTGCCAGCGAAGGACTTCTCTGGAACGTCAGATCCGTATGTGAAGATATATCTGCTTCCTGACAGGAAAACAAAACACCAGACTAAAGTGCACAGAAAGACCCTAAATCCAGTATTTGATGAAGTTTTTTTATTTACTGTCCCATACAATGATCTGAACACGAGGAAACTCCATTTCTCTGTATATGACTTTGACAGATTCTCCAGGCATGACTTGATTGGCCAAGTGGTAGTGGATAATTTTTTAGATTTGGCAGATTTTCCCAGGGAATGTAATATTTGGAAGGATATTGAATATGTCACCAATGTAAGTATTACAATTTTCCTTTTTGAATTTTTTTTTCTAATTTCATTTCCTTAACATGATTATAACTGAAATTGTCTGTTAAATTTAGAAAGGAAAATACTCTATTCTCTCTCTTTCTCAAGCTTTGACCTTAATCCAAGGAAATTGACAGTACATTTTCAGTCCTCTTTTCTTGTTCTTTGTTTATATTAAAGCATGTGTTTTGTAGGAAATGGTGGGTTTAGTCACTGCCCTGTTGATAGAGTAGAAATGCTGGATAATGTTTTTCTCTTAATCTTCCTTAATCAAAAACTTACTTAAGGAAATACTGCTCTTCTTATGTTCCCTGTCTTTCTGTGTTTCACATGATTTGTCATGCAAATTCAGCTTACTAATCAGCCAGAACTGCAGCTTCAACATTTCCTATGTAGTGATTTTCAGTCCTTCAAAAGACTATATTCTCATGAATTCAGATAACCTCACAGCTATAATCCAGGCAAAGAGAGTTCAGACAATACTGTTCCATGAAAGCAGTGAAACACTCTGAATGGGTTTAACTCTTTGTTTGGCACAATTTTGTTCTTAGGGAAATGGGAAACTATAAAATGTTTGTATTTCTGTTATCTCTGGTATCAAATTCTAAGCAGGAGTCCAAATTGATTCGGTACAGAACCGCAGAAACTACTTCTGAAAAAGAAAACTTTCTTCTCAGAGTAGGAGCCAACCTCCTTGTAAAGCCATTAGAAATGAATCCCACACATCCTACGAAGTGCAGACCTTCAGTGAGAGTGCTACATTACAGAAATCCACAGAGGTGAAAGTACCAGTGCCAGGTGCCAGTAAATAATTCATTTGCTATGTCAAACCACACTCAAATGGAGTGCACATTTTAGAGTCAAATGAACCAAACATCATTAACAGTAAGAACAAAGTGCAGGTTTGTTAGACCTTGGTTCAGGAAAGCATTTAAGCATATCCTTAGCTGAGAATTAAGAAGTTATTAAAAAGTAAAGGATTCTCTGAGACAAATTACTTTCCTGAATTCTGCCCCTTATACTTCTGTGATCTGGTACCATGCCTGTATTGGTGCACCAGTTTGACTAAATGCATTCTTTTGTTGGGAATTTCTTTTTGAAAATTGCTCTTTTCCTTGTTTTAAGATGATTTCTCAGTCATCTTGGCCAGTGTGTGGAACATGTTGTACACCCACTGCACAGCCCTGTCCCACCCTAGGATGGAAGTGCAGCAGCACGAGCAGTTGCTCACGGCTTACAGGCAGGGCCTGTGTGTCCAAGAGGAGGAACGTGGCTTTTGTAGGAGAACTTACTGCTTTTCAACCACCAGGGGAGAGTAAGGATGTGACAGAGCAGCTGACAGTCATTCCAAGTGAAAGGCTGCCTTCAGACAGCATTAAGTGTCCCAAGATCAACTTCATTGTTACAGTCAGCTGAAAGCTCAATGCACATACACACTGGAGTTATGTGCACGAGTCCTTTTTCCCTGCCTTAATTTGGGCAGAAGGTTTACTCTTGTATTTTCTTTTTAATCACTTCTTCCAAATTTCAAAAGCGATGCAGCGTACCGTTTGTATTCAGATTTTCTGTAATTTCTGAAATTGAACTCAGGACTGAAACATGAGTCAATGATTCCTACTGATACTAATTCCTGTGAGAAGCGTGCCCCTGTTCATCCAAACAGAACACAGGACCTGCCATCCAGACTTGTCACTGGATTTCCAGCTAACAGAGACCTTTTCAAAGCAACTGACTCACAGTACATAGGAGACACATCCAATTTGGGGTAATGTGAGCTCTGAGATAAGAGTATCAGATAAATGAATGTGGAGGACTCAGCTTACCAATTAACATTTCCAAAATTTCAAAGGTTAGAACTTACTCCATAAAGTGCTGAGAAACTCTCCATGCATCATTTAAGAAAACAAGTTGCAGCCCATTTTCGTGTCTGTGTAACTCAGATATCTCTCAGAGTGACAGCAGAAGCTGAATCCCGCGGGCTACTCGTAAAGCTGCTGCAGTGAATGCTCCTGTGGCTGCTCTCCAAGCCAGCAGGGAGTATTAGTGAATCTCAGAAATAAATTTTGGCAAAATTTGGGGCTCTTTATGCTTGCAAACCAAAACGGTATCAATTGTAACAGGTTTTCAAGCATTTTATCTCTGAGTGTCTTGTTGTTTCGCATAACAACAAAAATCAGAGAACAGAAAAATTCCTGGCAGAAGTACCAAAGGAAAATCACTTAATGCAGATCAACAAAGAGTGCACACAGGAAGGGTAAACCAAGGAAACTATGAGACAAAGGGAAGCTCCACACAAACTGCACATGACAAGTTTGTCAGACTTCTGAAGAGTACATTCATTTTAATGCCTTGTGCATCTTATTACACTACATAACCAGTGAGCCCAAAGGCCTTTATTTTACATTCTTCATTTTATTATGTTCTAATCCAATTTGACATGGTAATATAAAAGAATGTATCAAATCCTTTTCTGCCCAGCAAAATGTCCTACTTCAAGTGAGCACTGCAGATTATGCCTGAAAAGTCAGATTTACTGCAAACAATGCCATTAAAGTGACCTATTATGCCTTGTGCTTTCTTCTGTTTTCTAATAACACTGAAAGATTTGGTTTTTATCCCAAACCAGCAGTTTCCATTCTTTGGATAATAACATCTGTTACCATTCCAGAGTTAAAGAGAAATTATTTCATAACACAGATGCATGTCAGCATAAAAATTCTTTACATGCTGAAAAGCAGTCTGCTGCCAAATTTGAATCTCCGGTATCAAAATGATTGTTCTTCTAATCCCAGGTCCTCTGAGCATAAAATCTCTCTCCTGTAATACTGACATGTTCTCCAAGCAGAAAAAAAAAGGCAGTAGTGGGCTATATAATGGTAGAAATAATTAAGTGGATAAACTTTAGATGAATATGAAATGAACCAGATAAGCTTTTTTTATATCTACCAGTCAGATTACACTGGTTTCTGGTTTATAAAGGGAGGGGTGGGGAAAAAAAAAAAAAAAAAAGAAAAAAAAATGATGCTTTTTATTTTTACCCTGGGTTTCTCTTGTTGGTATGATTTGTTTAATAGAATCTGAAACATAATCAGAGTTTGGGGTGTTCTTGTTTGCTTCTGAAGTTTTCATGGACTGATAGCATGTTTGAAGAGAAAAAAAAATTAATATTTCCTTGGTTACCATCTTCAAAGTCGAATGTGATGTCTTTGACACAAAAGAAAAGGAAAAACTATGAAAGAAGAAGGCATCAGATACGAAACAGGAAGGTGCAGATAGTCCATTTTTGAATAAAGGAGAACCTTCCCTTTCAGAAGATGCCAAGATCCACTTGCATTAACTTGCTGTGCACCCAGAAAGGAAAATCCTTTTTCAAGGATTGCTTGTTAAACATCACCAGGCAGCTACAGGGCATGGAGGGGATTTCTCTAACTGGAAATCTGGCTCACACTGGATATTTGGAATCTCAAAGCGCCCAGCCTTTGACAATTACTAAGCAGGTGATCTTTCCAAAGAAGAGTATTTAAAAGTGGACCCAACTAAGAGCACAGAGGTAGCTGGAGTAAGAACAATGGAAATTTCCATTCTGAAGTGGGCCAGCATTTTCCAAAATGACTAGTCATTTTAGGAGGCAATTTTGTGACCTTGTTATAGCATATATAGCTTCTGTCACTATGCTATTTTTCAGTTGCCAAATACAGTTGTGCTTAATATCTAAGCAAGGCACAATGAAAAATGCTCTTTGTATGAACGTCTCACTTTATATATGCACTTAAAAAAGATCTTATTTATAATACCCCGTTGGTGCCTTTCATCTTACCCTGAGTTGGAACTAAACTGTTTTTGTGACTATTTCAGTGCCATTCTTTTCTGAAGGGGTATTTACAACAAGAGTTACAGTGATTATATACCTAATATTCTATCAAATGCTGCTACCTGATTGATAGCTACCATTTCTCCTCCTCTGTGATCCCTTTGAGGTTGCTTGGGGTATCCACCTTCTATGAAGGTGTGAAGCAAATTGAAACTCTGCTAGAAGCAGAGGGTGGTTGGTCACATTCAAACCATGGATTATTCTTTGCCTCCAAACAACTGGAGCACTGGGAAGGATTCAGAGGATTACTCTGTTTTGAATATGGCTATCCTGAAATACTTTGCTTTTGTTTCTAGCTAAGCATTGAGGAGTGGAGCATCCAGCCCCCAAAATTATGAAACAATAGATCAGGGCACAAAAAGAGAGTGAAAATACAAAAGGAAATATTTCTGAAACTTACAGAGAAAAGATTACAGAAAAAAGACCTTGGGTAACACATACAGAATTTGAGAAGTAGCATGCCCCTGACTTTAAGGAATGTGCATGGTTCACTGAAACCCAACAGATAGTTATGGATAGCTCAAAGCTAGGGAGAAATGTGAGCTGTACATCGAGCTGTTCACTCTGACATCCAGAAAGAGCCAGCATGTGCTATAAGTTTTAAAGCCAAGAAATTGATTGCATCCCTTTGTAAGAATCTTGAAGCCCTTTCAGGGTTTGAGCAGTGGTCAAGAAGACACGTGTGCCAGATAATGATGAATCCCTTTTGCACAGGAGCAGGAAACAAAAACATATTTAAAAAATAATGAATTTAGGATGCATGTTGGTGTGCACGCTAGTGTTTTGAGAAAGAGCTTATAAGTGCTTGAAATTCTGCATTTTAAAAATGTTAATTGTTCACTGCTGTTGTTCTCAAGTTTGCCCAAGAAAGAAAGATTTGAGAATCTGTATTTTTAGGCATTTATCTTGTATAACTGAGATGCAACTGGAATTATAACATCACCAGAAGGAATTATCAAGTCCTTTGTTTCAGAGATGTTAATATCATTAACAGTATGTGTGGAAGAGAGAAGGCACTGATTTTTTTCAATCAGTGGTTTATGGAAAGCATAATAAAAGTATAACATACTGAAATCTGACCAAACCTTCCAGATTTCTTTGCAGTTCAAAACTATTCTGACCTCAGACTGAAAAAACCTTCCTCAAAGGTTGCATTGCTCAGGACCAGGCTGTGAACAATTCATCACTGCCAAATACAGATGCATAGGTGCAGGTCATAATCCTTAGGGCTTAAACCCTCAAACACTGAGCAAAATAAACATCCTTCTTTGAAAGAAATAGGCAAACACTGTCTCTCATTTACAGAGAGCAGATCAGACTGGGACAAAAGAGATGTGACTTGCTCAAGACACAACATCAGCAACAGCAGAAACAAGAGCAGGTCCAACTCTGCAGACTCCTGGCACTACCCTCAATCCACTCTGTGCAGCACTGCTTATCTCCTTCGACAGTGTGCAGACACTGGAGCTGGCAGGAAGTCAGCTAAGTCCACCTACTCCAGTTCTAAAAACTGTTTAGCTTGTCAAGATGCTTTAGCTAGCATTTCTGAAATCCCTGTTCTGGCAAGTTGCAGGGTTTAGAGAAGCGATGGCATTGAGCAAGAGCTCAGGGAAGCATTTGAAATATTGATAATGCTTAAGAAAAAATTTGAGTTAACAGTTTGAGGAGGAAGAGAAACAAACCAAATGTCTGTGTATGAATTCAAATCCAAACCATCAATGTTAAGTGCCATATCTGTTTTTTTAGGACTGTGGCAGTAAAAGAGAAACACAAGTTGATTTTTTTCCTGGTTATTTGTAATACAGAAAACATACCTGATATTAACCTGGTGTTCCACTTGTTTAAAACAAGTAGGCTTTGGCATTTGGGGATCAACCAGTTAATGATGTGGAGAGGTACCAAAATAATTGATTTCCAAATGCAAGTCTCTTTTGAAGAGAGAGATTTGCAAACTCAGGCATCTTGCCCATGTTAAAGCATGGTCAAAGCTTAGGAGCAGCAACTACTTCATGGCTAGACAACTTAAGACAGTAAAAGCAAGAGGTTAGGTTCACCTCAATTAAAAAATCTATTAAAAACAAAAAAACCCAAACAAACAAACAAAAAAAAACCAACAAAACAAAAAAAACCCACAAGAAAATCCAGAAGTACTCAAAAATACAGAAAGTGCAATTGCCTTCAAGATCAGTGAATATTCATCTTCTCCACTGTCACAAGGTCACCTTTTGTTGCATGGTTTTTCTGACTATTCTTAATCAAATGTACGAAAAAAATAGAAGTGCATGTGTAATGAATCATTTAATAGATAAAAGATGATGAAAAGTCATAGATCTTTAATGCTTCAGGTTTCTAAGGGTCACCACAGTAAGGATGAAATAGAAATTAATTAACCTTCAGCATCAGCATAACAGGTACAGTACTCATTGTACAGTGAAGAACAACTGCAACCAGTGCTTTTCTTATTTTTTAATATTTTTATAACCACCAATGTAAATAGGTTCATTTTCAAAACTGGGCTTTTCCTTTTGTCTTTTTGGTTTTTTCTTTTTCAGTCTAATGATTTTACTAATGACTTTGTAGGAGAAGATTTGTCAGAAATGTCATATATTTAAATGAATGGGGCCAGCACTCAGCATGGCTAAACAAAGAACAGATACAGCTGTGTTTAATAATACAGGATAGAGATAAAACACTAACAGGTGTTTTCAGAAAAGTTAAAGACCTCATATGCCTAATTCTGCTTGGAACAGCTGGGTAACTGTGAGAATAATATTCAATAAAACTTGGGAAAGGTCAGAAGTAAAAAATCAGCCAAATGCCTTGAAGAGCAGTGGTTTGGATGCATCTCTGTGGCACAAGGTCTCAAAGCTTGGCTCTAAAAGTAACAAACACCACCCTGTGCAAGTTGTTACCTAAAACCTTGTAACTCCACAGGCATAGACAGAAACAGGATGAATTTTGCAGTATTACTGAAGCTTCCACTAACATTTGTTGGGGGTTGGGGAGTAGTTTAAGAAAATGGCAATTCAGAAGGTTGTTTACATGTGTATGTACCACATGAAGTTTACAGAACCCGAGAGCACAGCCATCAGACTTTCCAAGGCAGCTTTCTCAGTAGGGGTACTTCTCTTCAAGAAAAACAAACAAACAAACAAAAAACTCACACACAAATAAACAACCAAACAAAAGAAAGTAAAGCAGACAAAAGAATAAATAAGAAACCCAGGTAGCAGAAACAACACCGTTCCAGTTAAAGAATTTAAAAGAACAACAAAAAAAATGTTTCAAAGCCAGTTTTTTTGAGGAGACTGAAATTTCATAATAAGATGTTTTGATTTCTCACTTGGAATGCTGCTCTAGTACTATATATTAAAATATCTTGAAAGCTGGAATAGGAAAAAAAAAATTCCTGATTTTTATCAAAGCCAAATGATTCAAGTCAAGTGAGGGATATTCTGCTTCAAAATGGAAACAAGTCAGAATTCCTGCTGAAACTGGAATGCTGCTTTGTGCACTGGCTCTTCCCCTTGCTCATCAGTGCTGCCTAGTTTGAGTTCTCAATTTGGTCCCTGGCTCGTGCTCGTGTTCCTGGTGCACCAGCCCCAGGAGCAGCGTATGAAGAACGTTTTCCTCCCCGTATCGGCCGCGTGCTGAAAAAGGTTAGACGTGATCCTAAATTCCTGTTTTCCTGCTTAGTGGCAGTGTCTGTGATGGCCTCTGTTCTACACACCCCCTTTTCTCCTTTCTTCTCATCCTCCTCTGCCAAGTCCTTCTTTTGCCCCCGAAATCTCTGTCAAAGAAGGATCTCGGAGAGCTCACAGTAACAGACCCATCGCACAGAAAGCAAAGCCAAATTGTGATCCTGGTCAGCCAAACCTGTCCTTCAGTTTTGCTATCCAGAATAGTCAGTGAGAGCTGCAAACACGCAAAAAATACTGCTCCAGTATTTTCCAGTTCATAGGCAGCAGTTCTTGAAGATGAGCAAAGAGCTCTCAGCACTAAGACTAAAATAGCTGTATTGAGGGGATCTTGGTTGTAACCATTCTGCACATAATTCAGGATTAGACTGTGCCATAGCCTTTTTTCTACAAGGTTATATAACTTTCAATTAAAACATGTATTTAGCCAGGCAGGGGGGAAAAAAATCACTTCAAACACACATTTAATTATTAAACAGTTTGGGGAATGCATACTCTGTCTTTTTTTTT
>VXAU01005411.1:590986-668848 GCA_013399695.1 Formicarius rufipectus
TTTTAGCAGAGGTCACAGAAAGCAATTCAATAGCTTATGGATTCCTCAAAGTTTCTGAACAATCCTACTCTTTAAATTAAGTTTCAATATTTGGATCCAAACTTGAAAGTATTCTCTCTGAGCATACTGTGCTGATGTGAAAGCCTTTAATCCCCACTAGATAGCACAGCCATCAGGCATCTTGCTCCAGCAAACAAGGCAGTTCAGAGTTTTACACCCTCCCTCTGGGTGTACAGTCTGGTTACCCAGTTCTCATGTGGGTTTGCTGTGGTCTTCTATTGAAGCAGCAGGTGGGGTTTTTTTGTTGTTTTTTACCTAAGGACTCACTGTAACTGTGCCCTGAACTGGTTATTTGGGCATTAATAGAAAAATGAAATCCATAAAACATGACTTTATAATCCAGGTATAATTCCATCAGTAATCAGGCAACTCTCTGACTGTTATTAAGAATTAATAATAAATAATAAAATAGTATGTAGGTATTAACAGTTGTTGACATATTTTTGAAGGCCAGATATTTTGATGACATCTGTATATGTTTTCACATCTAAGCATGAGTAAACTTCCTCTGATTGCAATAAATGCTGCACAAATATATATCTAGGTGCTGGAAAAACCAACATGATTGGCTGGTTTCTCCAGTCATACAGGGAGAGAGACAATTTTTAAGAGGTACTTGTCAGTCACAGCTCGCTCTCTGAAACTAAGGATCAGTCTTTAGCAGTCCTGCTGCTTTTCCTATTTCAGTGAAGGACAGGTAAAATTTAAAGAACTTGGTAAAGCTAGAACAACCAGAATGTCTTTTAGGGAAGAACAGGTTCAAGAGGGCTAGTGAATTATTCATACATATGTAAGATCTCTGAGGGCAGATTTTTTTTTAATCTGTAACACAAAATCAACTCCTGGCCAATTCTGGTCATGTCATAAAGAGGAAGAAAGACAGAAGAGCTGCAAAGAGCCCTGACAGAGAGCTCTGTGAAATACAGTTGAATTAGTGCAGCGATCATGTGTGACCAGATTTTGAGTTACTGTACAATTTGTGCATTGTGACTCATTTAGGCAGATTGTTTGGCTATATTTTGGTAGTTTGGCCCTGACCAAGATGGCTGGGCTGTTCTATAGCTTGTGCAGCCAAGCTACTTGGGAAGCACCTCTGGCACCCCATACCCAACAGGAATCCTAACACCACCTATAATGGGAATGTGCTGGGGAACAGTTTTGACTTCCTCTTTTCTAGTCCACCCATGTCCCAGGTAAACAGGTAGAAAAGAAAGTGCCATTATACACAACCTCTTTGTCACCAAAGGATTTGTCTGGCCCCTTTCAAAGTCTTTACAGAGGATGTGACCTGTCTCATGGTTGAACCTTTTGGGATTCTAAGATATGTAACATGAGTCCTGAGTTAAAGGATTTACTGATTTACTGGATTACTGTAGTGCTGGGAGGCCTGGATTTTGTGTTTGCTGGTTAAATTACAGAGTTTGGCAAAATTAAGAGAAGGCTAAATAATCCTGAGGGCTGTCTTCAGATCTCCCCGTTGCCTTTGGGATGGGGAAACATCAGGAACTGCTGCTGAAGGTTGAGCTGACTTGAGGAGAAGGATGTATTGTTCCACAGTCTCTATTTATAGCTTTTCTTCTAGTCTAGGAAACTTTTAGCAGTTTGAAAGACATAAAAGATGGGGCAACTGAACTGACATAAATGAGACCAGAAATTTCAAAGGATGCACAAACTATTTTCCTAAAATTTGGTTATATGGTCAACAAGTGTAATTCCAGATATTGCAGAGGGTCTAATTGTGTACATGACAGCTTTTGTGTCTTCAGTCACAGCCCTTCAATGCACAAGGACCATTGTTGATGCTCTGTAGAGAACCCTGCTCAGGTGATTGCAGAAAGATACGTAGCTATGCTCTTCCGTTCTTTCACTTTGTGAAAAATAGGTTACTTGGCAGCCAAACTATCTAGGGGAGGAGGGACAGAAGGCATCACTCTTTCCTGGCAAGTGAGCTGTTTTTCTGAGAGCAGATCAAAAGAAGCAATGGCAAAACTGAGCACCTATAACCTAACTAAATGCTTTTTCATCAAGATTTATCAGCCCCAACTTTATGACAACTTTACAGTAGAGATCTTCATTTTAACTCACTATTTTATGTAACTTCTCCTCACATATACTCTTTCTCTAAACATTCAGAATATGAGTATTTCAGGAACAACACAAGTATAGTGTTTCCTGAAAAAAAATCCAGCAGGGAATGGCAGCCTCACTCTGTGCTTGCCTGGGGAAGACTAAATGACAGACACACACAGATTTCTGAATTCTGCGCTGGTTGTCACAAACACTGAAAGGCAATTCTCAATGCACACTCAAATTCTAAAATCGAGGATGTTGTATATTCTGTAGTTAGTCTCACTGAAGTCACTGGAAGTATTCACAGGGCTAAATGAGGCATGCAGGCTTTTGCAGTGTCTGAGCCTTCCTGTGGCTCCCTAGCAGTGAATTAGAGTCTTTCACACCATGTGCTGTGGTGAAGTGACAGGCTCAGACGATGAGGCTGCATTAGCAATGTCTGTGATATCATGACATTTGAGATTCGTGTAGCTGCGTGTTCCTGGCCCTTCAGTGCTTGATTAAACACCTTGCTCTAGTTGCTCAAGGAAACAGTAGTCACAAGCTGCCACTTACCTCAGCAAATGCTTAATCATTCACTACTCCTTTCATCAGGCAAACTCCAAATTAGAGCTGCATACACCATCTGGAAGAAGATTTCTGACTAGTGATGGCATCTTGCTTGTGATGGGCATGGAAGCAGAAAACAACTGAAAGCTGGAGGTTTTCACAGTTGATTATGGGAACTATTGGGATAAAATTCCCTGCTCAGATACTTGGGCCAAATCTAGCATCTGAAAAATAGTTTTTCACAACATCAGAAAACATAACCTTGCTTGCCTGGCAACCAATTGCTAACACCCTCAGCACTTGTGACTGGAATCCATCGCCCCTCCTACCTAACATCTCCTTTTCTGTCTCCTGCAGTAAAATTATTTTAAAAGGAGCAGGGAATAGGAGACAAATCACATCATTTAATATCCCTTTCCATTCATATAGAAGCTGCTATCCAAACACCATGAAAATTAACTCAGAAGAACAAAAGAACAACACCTCATACTCTATTTTGTATATTTGCTTTCAGAATTCATAGAACTCTGTGTTTTCTTTTTAAAACATGCTAGGGTTTTATAAGTATTTTTAAAAGCCAGCTGTGGTTTAATCAACCATCTGATCTACATTATGATAACTCTTCTGAACAACCCCAACAATAAAATAAATATGTGTGCAGTAAAGTGAAACAAAAGTGTGTACAAAAATGATAGAAAGAACACAGCAGACTTTGGTTTCAAGCACCCTAGAGAGTTATTTATGATCATCAGGAAGAAAGGAATCACTTTAAAATAATGAAAATCTTTCATGTCTGTGCTCCACTGAGCACAGAATCTTACGGCAAATGCTAATTTAACAATAAACTTCTCTCTACTGGGACCACAACATTTCATGCAGGTGGAAATGAGTAGTGCTCAGGATTAGATCCTGACTCTGGTGTAAAGGCAGGGAAAGAACTCCCACTGAAGCTCGGATTTCATGCATATCCTCTTCTTATCGTTTGGAAATAGTATCTTGTAAACAGTACAAAAAGCCATATGAATTAATCTAAACAGATAACTTGAGATGTACATCAGAAAATGCACTAGAACAAGAGAACAAGCAAATTACCATCCTATTATTCCTCTCCACAAAAGAAAAACATGTCAGTGACCCATTCAACAAATATTTGAAGGTAATCCTCCTCCCCAAAAGTTTGATGGGTAAACTATGAGTGAGCCACTTCTTGGAGAAAGCAGATAGAAATCTCTCCATCAGAAATTCCCCAAGTTCAGCATCCACATCTTCAAATTTTGTCTCACCATTGTAATGGAATGAAACCAGATTATTTTCCCTCAGGGTTTCTGTGGAGGACACTCCTGACCCATTCCTTTTGATAGCTCAGCATTGTTTCTCATTTGCCAGATCCTTTTCCAAAACCTTCACTTTACTCAATATATACAGAGTATCAACATTCTTGGAAAATCCAAGAGGAAGAGTTCATTCAATGCACAGCCTTTATTATGAAATAAGCTTTTCATCTTATCTATAATACTTTGTTCATTAAAAATACAGATATTTTTAGAAACAAACAAGTATCTATAGGAGTAGATGGTCACTTATCTCATCCTCATCCAGCCACTCTTGTTCTCCTCAATAGTTACTTATTTCAGGAAACCTTTCAGTGCTAAATTAGCCCACACACAAGAGGATACTACCCTTCTTTTCAGACAGTTTTGCTTCAGAAATTATGAGTCAGGATGGCCAGAGATAACTACACTAAATTCTTTCGAAATCATACTACCTTCCAAAAACTTGAGGCCAGTCCAAAATCACATTAACAGAGTTCTAAAGTGAACTCACCATTTAGGACAAATCAATTCACAACTCTGATTTCATCTAAAACCTATCAAATTATTTGAATTATACCCAACTGAACTGAAAATTTGAGGAACCATCCAAGTGGCTGTGAGATTCTCTTTACTAAACCACTCACAGGCTGGATAAAAGTGCTACCTTTTTTTCCCTACCCGTAGGCAAGTGTGCACTGAATAATGCTGTTTATTCTGATTATAAACATAGCCAAGGATGAGTCTGGGCAGCTCACCACACTCACCTCACACAGGTGCACGTGACTCCATGAGGAAGAACAGAACAAGCTGCAGAAAACCATAATTTTCCTCTCTAGGTGTGTTTCACAAGTAGCACGTGGAAGGTAAGGCAAGCTAGGAGTAACGTCTGGTAGGAGGAGGGAGTCCTGTTGACTTGCTTTTTTATGGACTTAAAGCATTAAAGCACTTCTATATTTAGTTCTCTCTTTATCTCACATCTTATATGACCCTCTGTGCATTCTTTAAGAGAGAAAACATGCTCACTGAAGTGGCCCTAAAATTGCCTCCAGTACACATCTAAATATAATAGGGAGGCACGAACACATCTGATAGAGAGCAAGTATTGCACAAAAAGAACTGTTCTCACACGGTGCACAACTACACCTTCCCCTGCTCGCGCCGCAGACATCTGGATGATGCACTTGATTGCAGGGTCTGCATTTTCTGAAATGGATTTCTGTCTCCTTCCTTCAGCTTCCTCACACTGTTTTGTTTAACTTTAAACCTTTCTTTTTTATTGTGCAGTTCTTGAGTAGATGTAGCACTGGGTTGGCAAAAGGCCTAGCAGCTTCAAGATTAGAGTGTGGTGTTTATTTGTAAGGTAGGTGGATGATGGACAGCAACAACATAAATTCTACATCACCAGATCCACATAGCTCAAGTGTCCTAATGGCCATGGTCTAGAACTGTCTCTGAAGAAAAGAAGATACCTGGATCTGCATGAACTTTTGAGTATCAGCAGCAGCAATTAAGATACTGAGAAACACTGAAATGCTCCTGGAGTAGCATGAGAGAAGTGGTAGAATTAACCCCACGTTGCTGGAGCGCCACAGACTCCATGGCAGGAGAGGGAGGTTTGCCCCAAGAAGCTGAGCTACCAACAGCGTCTCAGCACGATCTGCAGTCAGCAAATTTTACAGAGTAGTCTATTTTGATAGTGCCAGTTGCACCTCTGAGGGGAAACAGAAGAGCTTGCCTTCTCTCCCATGTTTTCTTCCCCACTCCTCATCCAAATGTGAAGTTTTCTTTGAGGCACAGTCTGAGAACCAAAGGATGAAAGCCGTCTGTATTTTCATACTTCTGGAATGATGCTGTCTAGTTACCAGTAATTCTATGGCTTTTCTCATTTTTCCTCCTATTATTTTTATTTCTTTTGTAATTGGAAACCAGAGGGATTTTCAGTTATAAAATGAGGTAATTTTGAAGTATTGAAGACTTAAAGTTTCATTTATTTTGATATATTTAATATCTGTAATTTTTAGGATTCACCTCAATGTCCATGATTCTATTCTTCCATTTAACTTGCAGTTGAAGTGGAATGACTGTGCAAGGACAAACCAAGCAGTACAACCCCACACCTTTGCTCCTCATCCATTAACAGAATATTGCCAAGAGTGAAGGAATCTCCTTACCTTGGCTGCTTCCCTTTGGAATTTGCAGATATTTTCTTTTCTATATGAGCCATTCAGATAAATTACTAAGAAGTAAATGAAACTTCTTTTGAAATTGCTTTTCTATTGTTAAAAGTGGGTGATTTTATAAGGAAGTGGTACTTGTAAAATACATATTGAGAAATGCAGTCGTCCATTCAGTCTCATGAAAAACCATGTGGAATGCTCTCAGACATGGTTTTAAGCCACATTTTTCCATTTTCACCTTTTTTCTGGTGCATGAAACTTTCTGTGGATGGTGCATTGGAGTCTGCAGAGCACCAGGGTTACTGGTGACAGCGACAGACCAGGATTTCAGTATCAAGGAACTCTAGAAATGAAGCTGCTTTTTGCCAGGAAACTCATGAAGTATTCTCACTGTTCCCATGTATGACATAACATGACAAGATTGTCCTTTGAGAAACTAAACACATGGAGGAATTTCAACAGAAAGATGTTTGATCATTGGCTTTAAAGTCCTAAGGATACCTGGGAAAAGTAGCTATTCAAAAGAAAAAATAACTTTGAATTGAAATGAAGAAAATCACTGAGTAATTCATAGGGAAAAAAAAATGTAGGAGACATAGATTCATAAGCCCATTGGTTATAAATTGGCACTGAACTTAAAAGGAACTGAACTCAGAAAAAACTGCTTTTGAAGAGTCCAGCGTAGGTAATAATTCTTGTATCAATTTTTAGTGGGATGAGAAGTCAAAATGGATGAGAAAAAGAGAGAGAAAGAAAGAGAGAGATAAAAGGTGCACCAGGGATTTCATTAAATGTGAATTTGATGTCCAGAGATCACAGAATGGTTTAGATTGCAAAAAACCCTTCAGATGATCTAGTCCAACCATTAACCCAGCACCGACAAGTCCACCACTAAACCAAGTCTCTAAGTGCCACATCTACCCATCTTTTAAATCCCTCTGGGGATGTGTGAGTCCACTGTTTCCCTGGGCAGCCTGTTCCATGCACTAGAATTTTTAAAAGATCAGACAGAGTTTGGATTAATGGCAATACACTGCTCACTAATAGTGGTTTGTGAAAAGACCACATTATCCTGAAGTGGTCAAAATCTAGGGGTAAAGTGCTGCTTTGCTTCCTGTTTACCAAGAACATGGTGCTTCTCCAGCTTCTGCCTTCTTTCTGCTGGAGCCCTGAGCAGGATGAGCCCCTCCTGACCTTCCCAGGGCACGGACACAGGTACGTGTAGAGAGGGCCACTGTATTCTCCCTGCTGAAATCTCACCTGGGATGGAATTCCACAGCAGATGGCAAAAGATATCAAGGGATATCTGATTAAATAAAAGTAAAAAACATTTCACAGAGAAAAGCTCTGCAGTGGCAGGAAAGACATGCTAATGCAGCTTAGAGTCTGACATTAACTTTCTATATTTTAAGTACATGGTATTATTGGGATCATTCTCTTTTTCATATCAACTTCTTCAAAATCAAAATTGTAAAGCAAACATATTAAAAGGAGATTCACATTTGTAGAAGTGACCTTCTATTACCAATTTTGTGTGTGACCTATGCAATAAGGAAGTCTGTTCAGCTCACTCAACGTAAGTATAATGAACACATCCACAGCATGCTCTAAGTGCTTGCACAGACTGAGAGGAACACTTTTTTTTCCTGATACTGTGACCCTCTCTATCTTTTTTCAGCACTACCCAGGTACTTAGTTTCTCTCTCTCTCAGTGATGTGCTGGGAATACATGATATAACAGCCAGCTGCTTTACACAGTGCAGAATTCCTGCACTGATAATGGCATTCATTGCTAAGGGAAGCTGAGGAACTGTCAGTCGGGCCCAAAAAGCTCTTACTACCATGTCATTTCAGCACCACATCTAATTAGCTTTATTTTGTACAGAGTGGCTGCTCTGCAAGGCTTTGTCCTTAATTAAGACTGTGCCAGCAGGGCACAAGGGCTGGCTGCTCCCTGAGGGCAGGGCTGTCAGGAGAAGCAGGGGACCTGGAGCTGCTGGGCAGGACCTGGATGGCCAGGTGCCACCCCACCACCCCTGCCAGGGAGTGGGGCAGATTGGGACTTGGGGGGCAGCTCCCTAGGGATGGGGCCAAGCTCCTGGAGTCAGGATGGAACAGGGAGCTCGGTGAGGTGCAGGTGGGGGCTGTTGGTGCCCTCGGGGTCCTGATGTCCTGATTGCTCTCAGTGCCTGTAGAGGAACAGATAACTGGGTGGGGACAGCAGGTAGAGTGTCTTCTGGTGTTTCAGTGGAGCTGTAAGTTCACGTGCAGCCATCGTAACTCAAGGCAGAGTGAAAGGCCAAGCCATTAATTTACATACTCATTTAGTTTAAATTGACATTTTCATTTTAAAACACTAGGGGAAAAAAATTAACAGGCAAGACAGTTTGGATTAAAATATTTTGATTAGTTAACTTTCGTTTAAAACCAGCTTCCTCTCTTGCAGTTTCTCTTGGATCTATTTGAAATTTTCATTATTAATGGTATATGGAGATAATTAAACATATCTTTCAACTTATGCCAGAATGGAAGCAAGAGGTAACTGGCAAATGGTGGAAATAATTTTATACATTAGAATGGATTTGCTGCTTCATTTTCTTCAAGCTCACGTTTGCCTAGAGATGGTGAACACTTAACATGTAATTTAGCCTCCCTTTCTTACAACAAGCTAGCATTTAGCCTTGAAACCATGAAGGGTTTATTTTCTCATCTCTGTCCATCTGCATGATGTTCATCAAGGGTTGTCTTTGAGGTCTGCAAGGTTGGCCCACCCAGATGAGATTGCACAGTAAGGTACTGCACACTACTATGCCATTAACCTCTGGTTTACTTTGAGTTTTTTCTGTCTCAGTATTTCACAAAAAATGGAGGTCTAGTCCAAATCAATTACAGCTTGTGGAAATAGTATGAGGTTTGGCATGACAGATGCTGATGGACATTAATTAAAAGCTTTAGTCCTTCCTTCCTGGGCAACTACTGCCCAATTTTCCAGACTGCACCGTTAGATTGGCTTGTGACACTGCCTTCTGTGAGGCATCTCCTGTCTGCATGACCTGCCTGTCCTTCCATTTTTTGCCACCTTCACCTAACAGCAGAACTCTATTTTTCCAAGCAGAAGCTTCCTCTTCACTTCCTTTTAAGAAAACAGTTGCCCTCCAAACACCTATTCATATAAAGGGCAATTTACATTTCATTGCCAGTCCCAAGCTTGTCAACATTTCTGAAGCACCACTGCCTTCCCTGCAGAGGGGAAGGTTTGAGTCAGTTCTGTGCTCTCCCTTAAAGCTTTAGCATTCAGAAATCATCCCACCCTCACGAGGCTTCCCTTTCAACAGATTTTGGAAGCACAGTACCAAAGGTGGCAACTTGTAAACTCTGACAAGGTGGAATACCTTGAGGTGGGATTCACTGGAAGAAAAGCAGAAACAAATCTGTCCACAGCACCTTGCTTGTGGACTCCCAGCTTGCACGTTGTGACATTGTCATTTTTATATATCAGACCATGAAGATCAGTTATTTTCTCCATCTTTTTGGCATTTCCTGTCCTACACACACACACACACGCGCGCACACACACACACACACACACACAGACATGCAACCTCTGTCTTCCAGCACCCACCAAAAAGAAAAGCCAGGGCAGATTTTTTTGCACTATTAAATCTGTACTGAACTTTGTATTTTGTAGAAAGTAACAAGTCATAGAATATTTGGAAAAAAGGCAGTAACAATTCAAGAAACTAAAATGTCTTTCAGAGGAGCCGTTTAATTTTAATTAAACTTCAATTAACTTTTGTCTCTGAATTACAATGCCATCTATCAAACCTTCAGAGCCAACTCTGTAGGCATCCTTTGCTCTTCTTAATAACTGATGAGGGAGTTAAGAATTACTTAAAATAACATTCTACAGAAGTTTCAGATTGCCTTGTATCTGGTTTTTCTGTAAAATAGTTTCAGACACAGCCACGCATACACATAAACAGGACAAGTACCCCAGTTTTTCCAGTCCTGTCTCTACTAATTTTCATTAGCTCAATTCAGAATATCTTCCCAGTTCATCAGTTTAGTTTGTAACAAATTAAGACATTATTTCTATCTCAATAGCTACAGGATAATACATTAGATTCACTTAGACCCAAACAGCAAACCACTGTAGTCGTGAATTGAGAATCTGTGAAAAGGATTCAAAGCCAGCAAAATGTATAGGATTTAAGCATGTGTTTAAAAATAAGTATGCGGATGAAGTTTATCTTTCCTGTATGGAGGCTTTTTTAAAAGGATCTTAACACAGAGTAATTTATCAATAAAGTCTTCAATGACTCAGTGAGAGCAATCATGTTCTGTATGTGCACTGAGATAACTGAGGGTGGTATGCAGCTAACAGACTAGAAAGGCAGTTTCAGTTAATGACTCCATCCTACTTATAGGATCGAAATTATGTTGGGTCTTTAGAGTGATAACTACATTGACTGCCTGCAGGAGAAGGCCTCCTGTCCTTGACTTGCTAAGGACATTGTGGCAAGAAAAAGTTGTACGTATGTTCTTGTCAAAGCCACTAATTGAATTTGTTCCAATGCATACATGGAGTGGAAGGTTTGTCCTGTGGTGCCAGCTACCCACTTTCTAAGGTGCCTTCAGTGACTGGCACAACACAAAGTTGTGTCTGGAGGCTCCCTCTTATTTGGCCTGCTGTGACCTGCCTTAAAGAAAAGTAACCTTTACACAAGGATAATGGAAACAAGTGAGGAAAAAGAACCATCACCTCACAAACTCCAAAAATCCATGTCAAAAGACCTTCAGGCTCTGAAGTGCAGATGAAGGAAATGCTCTCTGCTGGATGCTTTACTTTGGAGACTGTCTTCATAGAGAAGTTGCCAAGATGCACAGCAAAACTATGAGTAAATTAAAATAAGAACATAAACTCCCTGAGCTGAAAATGATACTGGCTCTCTACAGCCCAGTCTGCAGGAAGACTTCTTATTTTTTCAGTCCCTCTGGTGTGCAGCACAAAGTGGTTTTATTCAGAACTGCTCTGTGGGGACAGGTGTTTGTCTGACATTCAGGTGCCCCAAGAACCATCTCAGCATCACCAATATAAAGCCTAATAAAGTGTAATCAAGTTACATACTTAGTTCAGCAACAAAGTTAAACTTAGTTTTTAGAGGGTTTTGTTGTGCTTTGTTTTGTTCTAATTAGGACACAAAACACTTTCAATCTGGCTGGCCTGAGGGCTTTTTCTCCCCCTTTGCAAGGGTTTTCTCCTTAGTTTCTTTAGCTGATTATATTTTTCATGCAAGAATCTCTCAGGTGCAACATTTTTATCAGTGTGTGCTAAGTAGCAAGTGCTGTGCCACAGACAAGCCCATGGAGAGAGTACTAGAAATTCCAAGGTACACTTTCTGATTCTGTATTTTGTGCATCACATCAGACTAGTTTATATATATACACCTCATATAGTTTTGTAGGCACAAAAACTGATAGCCAGTCTGTGACTTGACATGAAAATTACCCAGAGCAGTACTAAAGCCAGTGAATTACATGCAAACACATCATCTTTCTCATATTTCTTCATTGCAGTGAAACTAAGCTTCAGAATTGTGTTCTTTCCCAGGAAGTGAAATCAGATTCATTTTTGCATAGCCAGCTCCATTTCATTTCACTTTTTTAGAAAGCCATGAAGAAAGGAAATAGAGACAATACAATGCAAAAATAATGAAATCACAGTGAGAAAATGATGCAATTTGCAGAATAACCTAAAACATGAAATACAGCCTGACATTGATGTATGGAAAGAATAATTGTAAAAGATGGGCCATTCCCATTTTCCACACACTTTACTTAATCATATTTCTGTAGATATAAATTGACTGAGGCATTAATAAATACCTATGTTACCAGAGCTCATTTCTTTGATTTAAGATGTCATGAAAATGGATCTTTCCAGTCGTATCTTTTCTATTCATCTTAAAATGTGCAGGGAGAAAGCAAGTGGGTCTCTTCTAGTCACATGCAAATTCAACTAAAATCAAACATTTCAGAAGATTTTGTATATATTTCACTTATATATAACTTAAAAATGAATTACTTATATGATGAAATAATAAAAAATAACTTCATGAATTCTTCATGTTAGATAGTTTAGATTTACTATCATTCCCAAACAGATCAGAATCTCAAAGTTTTTTAGTATAGGATTTGCATAATATTTGTGTCCTGGACCTGAATTTATATGGAACTGAATCAATATCTCATCACTCAAATCTTATTTCATACTTCTCAACACAGATGAACAATTTAATTAATGTATATCCCAAAAAGCAGACAACACTTCTTAAAGTATTTTTAATTCATATAGACTTAACACATATACCCAGTACACTTAAATTGTCCTTGTCTTAGATGAGTGAAGTTCCTCTAAATTAAATCCTTGCAAAATTCAAATCCTCACATTATCAAATATTGGAATGATGTACAGTAACATTCATCTCACACGTAGCAATATAATTCCATTAATTCCAGGAAAGATTTGGAAATAACTGCAAGGAATTTTTTTAACTATAATGAATTGTTCCTCAGCTAGGAGGGGAGGGGAAAAAAAAAAAGAGGTACTTTAATTAAATAGCCATAATCTATCCTTTCTGTGCTTGAGAAGATCAAATGAGATCATCTCATTTCTTGAAACCTCTGCTGCTTTTCTGTTTTCCAGTGTCCTTTGCAGGGACATGCAGAACTGCTAAAGGAGGTAGAGGAGCTAAAATGGCCCTGCCTGATCTGTGCAGCTCTGCCATAGCAGTGAGTGGGAATCCACCAGGTCTCTACAATCACCAGTGCCTTGAAACCCTCTTCCAGCAGTTAGTAATTTTAAAGGAAATGAGGGCATCACTGCCTGTGAGTGCTCCCATTAATGGTGAGTTGGTGAGATGCATAAAAATACTTGTGAGCACCTCCCAATCCATAATTAGTTTTGCAACATACCAGAAAAGTGCAAAAGTAGTGTCTGTCTTTTTATAGCTGGAGAACTGAGGAACCCAGTATAATTGAGACATATGCTCGAATTAGGGTGGCACAGGCCCTGCGTGGTGACAGGGCTATCACAGCTTCTCTGCTCCAAAAATACAAAACACCAGATTCCAAAGAAATGGGCACAAACCTTAAGAATGCCAAACTCAAGGACAGTGTATCTCCTTCCAGACCAGAGGCAGAAGTTACAACCCATAATTTCTCTTGTTTTCTCCCATCCCTTGCTGCCTGTTTTGCATGATTTTACATACCCATTCTCTGCATTCAAATGTACTTATGAGAAGGAAGACATCTGATCCCCACTGTCATTCCCCATTTGCCAGAAAATCCCCACCTGCCAGGTAACCTGGGGGTTTCACTGAGGAGGTTTGATCCAGCCTGAGCTGCTTAATGCAGCCTCCAAGGCATCAAAGGTGGGGCATTTTAGGGGCTCCTGTTCACAGCACAGAGCTGCTGACACAGTGCTTGGGAGTGATTTATCCTGCAGGCTATTCTGCAACAAAACTTAATAATTTTAAGCTCTACAAATACTGTGTGATTATAGACTAAAACCTTATTAATGTCACTGTTAGAACTCAGCATTTTTAAAGATGTATTTATTTTGTGTTAAGTTTACAGGCGGAAAACCAGAAATGTTTTCTGGGAAAAGTAGGAGCAATAGTAGATGCCTCTCAGTAGAAGCCACTGAAAATGGTTCAAATAATATGATTTTTATAATGCATCAAGTATTTCCTCCAGAAATGGAGCAATGTGGAAGGATAATGTGAAGGGATCTATGTCTCCATGCTCCTAACAGGAATCAAATTTACCTCAGGGTTTCACTATGGGATTCATTGCATTTGCAGTTTTCAGGAAACCTTTGTGATTTACACCTCTTGGTTTGAACTCTCTAGCTGGATAGAATACATATAACTCTCCTAGGTAACACTGGGATGTTTTTAAGGAAGAAACTTTGTGCTCTTGCCCTTTTGAATAAAGGACTGCATGAATAGGACAAGGGCTCAGAGTCAGATCTAGATGGTATTATCAAAACCAGGCTGTGCAGCTTGTTGTAAGGCACAGCCAACAACATCAAGGCACTCAGCCATCACCTCAAGCCTGGGGCCAAAGCTTGGGGCACTGGAAAAGCAAAGCAGATGCCATTCTTGTTCTACCTTTCTTTAAAATACAGGAGTGAGCAGGTTGCAGACTGAAAATAGAAGCAGTGTTTTCTTCCTCTTCAGTTTCATGTTGCAGAGGAACAAAAGAAAACGAAAATACAGCATATACATAAATTATAATTGCGATGTAATTATCTCTCAATTATTTTAAGTTATTAATGAAATTACCCAGCCTTCTGGTCTGGTTATATTAGGGCTGTCATGGCTGCATCATAAGATTGCTACCACACTGAATGGAGTTAGACATAGATCTGGAATGTACAACATGCATTACTTGATAACCTACAATAGTATGAAATCTTCTCCTGTGCAGGAATTTTAAAATGTCTCTGGCAGTGTAAAACTTATATCACCACATGTCAAGCAGAGATAGTAACACATAAGTACTCAATTCAAATAGGAGCATAATCTTCACTGAAGATCCTGCCCTCTGTGCTTGTTAATTCTGTCCCTTGAAGCTGTTTCTTGCTAGTACAGCACACCTTTAGTGACAATCCCTGGCTTAAGCCATGCAGCTCAGTGATTTTCAGCTTGTGAGGACGTGCAGTAATCCTCTCTGTGCTCTGTTATAGAGGCTTTGGTTCTGTTAAAACCTGAGTTTGGAGTAAAGACCTGTGTTTGCTGGATGGAAGGGTCACACCTGGCACGTCACTGGTCCCCACTCAGAGCGTGTTGCCTGTTCCACTGCAGTTGTTCACACAGAGGAACACATGCAGATTCTGTGGTGCAGTCGTGCTTCGTGGTACTTTCTGAAGAACATTTCCTCATTAAACTTTCTCAATGAACCTTGAGACCCCAACAGCAAAATTGACAATGTCTGGAACAGTTGAAAATGTTGCCCTTTGATTACAGAAGGAGGGGTAAACAGGGAGGAATAGCCAAGGCAGGGGAAAAGGCTCAGTTGGAAAATCTGTCGTACCAAAATTAAGGAAACATTTGCAAGTAGCCAATATGATGGAGCAGTCATTCATTCCCTACAAATCAACATGAAAGTGTGAAAAGACAGGGCTTCTTTTTCAGACTCAGAAAAGGATTTGCATGCCATAAAAAGTGTCTCTTTCCTGCTGGTGCCTACAAGCTTCCCTTCAGTCACGTTCTCAGACTGCCCTGGTCAGATTCCTGCTAGCACTGGCTTATAACAATCTCACAAGTGTCTGTGGACTATTGCTACAACACCTACAACTTCTAGAACTGGAAAAGGGGGAAGAATTCACAGGCTATAACGTGTTTTTCCCATGTAATACACAATGCAATTTTTCAAAAAGCATTAGCAAAATATTGTCATTGTAGCATTTGCTAAAAAGCACATCACAGTGAAGGTGACAATTATTTTTCAAATGTAAGACCAAGTTTGTGGACAAATGTAGTATGACATAATTCCTAACACTGCATTCAACACATGTGAGAGGTTTAGGTGAGATAATAGGGAAACGTTCTTGCCCTAGAGAGCGGTCGGCACTGAAACAGGCTCCCCAGGGTGGTGGTCACAGCATCAAATCTGACAGTGCTCAAGGAGTGTATGCACAATGCTCAGGCATATGCGTGATTCTTGGGATGTCCTGCACAGGGCCGGGAGTTGTACACAATGATTCATGTGGGTTCCTTCCAACTCAGGATATTCTATGATAATAAGATTTTTCTTGGTGTTTATATATTAAAAAAAATGTATAGTAATACATTTACCTATGAACTTCTTGATAAGAGCTGATAAAAGTTTTTGAAGTGTTCATTCAGGATGACCAAGTCTGGAATGGAAACTCTTGCATTTGGTAGCAACAATAAAGCATTTTTAGTAGTCACAGAATTAAATCCTAGTCACCATGTGAAGCACTGGAGTGGAATACAGAGTGACATTGCCATGGCTGACAATATTGAAGAATGCCAAAACACACAGTTAAAACAACAGATGCCTGATGGGCTTCCTTATGGGCAGGGAAAACCTGGATGATTCAACAGTACTGTCTTCTTCTAAAGGGTAGTGTCCAATTCATTGAAAATAACCTCTTTCAAAATTTGCCAGACTGAAAAATTCCCAAAATGTGTCTTCAGTCAATAATTGCTTTAAATGGCTTTTGAGATCCTGCTCCCCTCTGAGCTGCAGCATGAGCAAATGGCACAGCTACAGATCTCAGCACCTCAGGGCTAGGGAAGTAGCCTGACGTGCTGGAAGTTGCTCTTCATCACCATGAGAAGGATAAGGGGTAACTTTGCTTCCTGTTCCCCAGGTTATAAGTATCAAACTTATTTCAGACATGAGTTATTCCTCCTGTAATGTTAAGCGCAGGTGTCAGCCAAGAGAAGCTCCTCCTGGATGTGCTGACATTGCTTTAGCCTGTAAGACTTCTTACAGCATCACCTTCTCAAGCAGCACTTTGATCCTACCACAAAGTGAGTCAGTGACAGAGTTTGTTGCAGCAGATCTGCTTCCAAGCGTGCACCATCAAGAGACACTAAACAGGGTGACTCATATCAGCTACCTCGATGTTGTCACAGCCTCTATTAGCCTTACAGCTACCATGAAACACTGATGTTTAGAATGGAAAAGATGACAGCTGATGAAGTCAAGTCAGGGTTTAAAACTGGTTATTCCTGAGGAAGGACCCAGAATATCAGCCTTTTCCTTCTTTGGCAGCATCTCTCTTAAATAATTGCACAAGGAAAGGACCATCTTTTGAATGAATGTACATGTTTTGGTTTTTTTCCTCAAATGAGCTGAGAGCTGAAGCGAAGATGTCTCTCTCAAGCGAGGGGTTGGATGGAGAAACATCTAGAATTCCCTTCAACTCTGTGACAGCAACATTTTCTGTCCTTCTTATCTCCCCTGGTAACTCCTGAGGCTGCGTAATGTAACTGCTCAGGCTCTGGGCATCTGTCTGTACAGCAGCAAGAGACAGCTCAGAGACAACATCATGATGGGCTGTTTCGAGGTATTTTCAGTCACCTTTTATACTATCCCCCACCCTTCATTTTTTGGTGACTGACACAGCAGGAGCCAACTTGGGAAAGGAGAGGAGCTATTGCACAAAGCTAAGGTACACATACTCAACAACAGCTGCATTTCCCTTCCCTGTAAAATCTGGAACGTAGCTTTGAATTTGCTGGATAGGATAATTTTTTTGAAGTCAAGAATGAAATATTAGGTTACAGGAGACAGGTCTATGAAAAATATGAATTCATTGCTCAGTCAAAAAAATAATGCAAATCAGATCACAGCAAAAATGTAATACAATCCTTTATTCACTATATATATATATATAAATGAGCTGGATTTCCCTTTTTTTTAAAAAAAAAAAAAAAAAAAGAAAAGAAAAGAAAGCAACACTATGTAACTGCAAATAAGGTTTGCACATTTCCTACTACCTTTCTGAAACCCTGATGCCATTAACACAGGAAAGGAGTGTCAATCATTTTATCAATGAAACAGGTGGATAAGCTTATTTGAGGGTGCTTGTCTGCACAAGGCACAGGAAGTAAAGCCCTTACTCTGCTTCTGGAAGAGACTGTCCCATTGGCACAGACACCTCAGACCTATCACGCCTGAGTTTATGCAGACTTGAGAGTTCCATAAGACTTTGCCCCGTGCAACTGATGGTTTTTTTCTGGGAATCTCTCTCTGAGTATCCTCTTGCAGACCAGAAGGAAGGACCAGCAGGAGAGGCACAGACATCTGTGGCTGCTTCTCAATGGTACAGACAAATCACTACAAAACATAGAACAGCACAAAGGTTTTCCAGTGCCTCACAGTACCTCATCACTTAAATATGTGTCATCTCCAAGGACTGAGTGCTAGAAAACACAACCTTATTTACCCTTGAGAACTTTGGTGGTCCAGCAACAAAGGAGCGACTCAAACCTTGTATGCAGATGGATGTCTGTTTTTTTCAGATATGCTTCAGAATGACAATTCAGCTTTTGTGTGTAAAACTGTAGATCCCCAAAGGTATATTTTTATCTTTAGCTCCTGTTATGGATAGGAAAATTGTTATTATTGCTTCATATGATCTCTCTTTTCTTGGAACAGGATAACGTGGATCTTGGTGACCTCATGTTTTCACTCTGCTACCTTCCAACAGCTGGTAGACTAACTATTACAATAATAAAGGCAAGAAATTTAAAAGCAATGGATATCACAGGAGCATCAGGTATGAATTAATCTATTGCTTAGTGTGGATTTCTGTCCCATTTTTTTGCTGAGACACTCAGAATTCAACTCTGTCAGATCCTAGAATGATTTTTGTGAAGACAGTTCTTATACTGTGAGCTCTTGAGTTGCTTGAGTACAGAGGTTTGTGAGAAATAAATAACATGTTTTTGTTTGCTCAGCTGCAAGCAACAATTTAAAATAATTTGCTCTTAAGTAGACTGCAAGATTATTATTTCTAAAGCCACAGTTATTAGAGTGGCATGAGTTGACCAAAATGTGTTCCTGACACTGGGAATTTGCTTGAGCAGCAAGTGCTATGGCTGTGGCACAGAGGCAGAGCCACCCTCTCTGCCAGCCTGCAAGAGCCAGTGCTGCTTTTGTTGGCATATGGGCAAAGCAGTGACCATCCCAGAGTCCTTCCAGCAAGCCTTTCAAAATTTGATAATGAAAATTATAAACTAATTTAAATAAGAATTCAGAGATGACTTTTAAATACTAGCAGGGAATTGTAGAGCTCCCAGAAAGGGGCTACAAGTAAATAGCTTTTCTTTTTTTTTTTTTTTTACTGTATTCAGTAGTTTAAAAATAATTACAATTCTCTTGAGAAATATAAGCCACTAATTGTTACACCATGAATTATATCTAACCATACATCAGTAAATCCCGTTGTGAAAAACATTGTCATCTTCTGTCTGTGCTACAAATCTAACAAGTAATTAGGCTGCTATAAATAGGCTGATACACAGGCTGTTGAATAAAATACTCATGTATAACACGGTTCAGTGGATATTGTAATACCCTCTGAGAAGTTTGTACTCAACATGGAGCTTCTTGAACCTGAATTGTTCATTATAAGCAGTCAACCAGGTAAAGCTTTCAAAGCTCCACCGCCTCCCAGGCATTCCATGGTAACAAAGAAGCTCAAATTCCAGTCAGGTCCTGAAGATGAATTCTGCAAGCAGGTCTGGACATACAAGAAGTCTGCTCCCTTCACTTGCCAATTACATTTGCTTGAAAGCATCAAAAGCAAATCAACATTGTTCTTATGATCCACACAGATCCCTACGTGAAGGTTTCTTTAATGTGTGAAGGAAGGCGACTCAAGAAAAGGAAAACTTCCACCAAGAGGAATACCCTTAATCCCGTTTACAATGAAGCCATAGTCTTTGACGTCCCTCCAGAAAACATTGACCAAATTAACTTGTCGATAGCTGTTATGGATTATGACCGGTGAGATACCTGTAGCTGTAAAATGACACCAGTTATTGGCTTAGAAAACCTTACACAGCAGATTTGCATCCAGAAAGAAAGCTACTGGGGGTTTTTTCCCTCTAAGTGGGGAATTAATTTTGTGTTGATCTTAGTAGAAGACTCACATTTTTTTGTCTTGCCAGGCAGAATTGCCTTTCTAAATTTTAAAGTATGGATTTGCATTCATAACTGATGTAACTAAGCTGCACTTGGGTCTACCAGAACTGAAGGAATTGAGGATACTGTCAGAAGTTCCATACACTGATATTTTGTTTGTGCATGTTTGCTCAAACCCCCCCCCACACACATCCCTCCTTTAGTAAAACTGTGGCTTAGAGTTTGCTTGTATTTGCGGATAATTACAGAACACATGCAAAGAACCTTCTCATTCTTCATGCAAAAATAAGAAACAAATAGACACACAGTGTGTGCTGTAAGGGGAGGGGGGAGGTAATAAATTGTTCTGATTAGTGGGGTATGCAAAAAGCAAATCTATGTATTTTATAGCTCATTACATCTTTTGGGCAAGACTGAATTCTGAAATTCTGTGATTGGTGTTTCTGATGAAATATGCAAATGCTGCGTTTCTAAAGATAAAGCTTTAAGAAAAAAAATATTATGGAACATTTTCACAGTGTAGGTCACAATGAGGTCATTGGAGTATGTCAAGTAGGCAACGATGCAGAAAGTCTGGGTCGTGACCACTGGAACGAGATGCTCTCTTATCCTCGGAAACCCATCGCTCACTGGCATCCTCTCGTAGAGGTAAGGCTTTGATTTCCTACTTCCCCCTTACAGTCACTGTGAATATTCCCCCATTAGAAGGTGGATAAAATTTTATGAGCAAACCCAAGATCTACATGCATGAAGTAAATCCTAGAAAAGGGCTTGGGAACACTGATATTAAAGGTCAAACATAACATGCAAGTGAAGTCTGCTCCTTTCAATTTTAGGGAGACAGAAAGTAATTAATAATATTTAATATATATATATGAAAACAACCAAGATTTTACACTTGATTAAGGGTTTTGGTTTTTAAATAAGATCTTGGGTAACTTTCACTGATAATTGATAAAAAGAAATGGATCTTGTTTACAGAACAATCGAGACCTATTTTTTATTTTTTTTATATATAATGACCTAATTTACTCCTCTTCTTGTAACAATATATCATCCATGGCACTAGCACATCTCAAAGGATGCCTAACTGCACTGAAAAAAAAATATGTTTAAGTGTCTCTGGAGATCTGAGGTGCTGATAAGAAGCGACACAATCAGAAAAGCTTTTCAAGGTTCCTATGGTTTTTTTGTTTTGTTTTGTTTTGTTTTTTGTCTTTAGGGCCCTATTCAGCAGGAATGTTATGCAGGTCTTCTGCGCTTGGATGGCTGCCGAAGAGGCTTCCTCACCCTTTTAACCTATTCAGCAGAAATTTGGCATTCCTGTTGAACTCTTTCTTAGCCATATCCTCAGGGGCTATTCCACAGAGTCCAGTGGGGTAAAGATGTCCTTTTAATCCCTCTGTCTAATCCTCTCCCCAATACAGGGAACACTAATCCTGATTCATGAGACACAAAAATTCATCAAAGATCCAACTAAACTGCTTCCTAAGAGTTTCCATGACTTCCTTCCATTGTTGCTCTCACTGCCTGAAGTCAGGCGGTAAATCCCAGTGAAGAGAAGCTGTCGGGTTTATGAACAGCCACAGTGTTCTCCCCAGTGTTGAAGGACAGGACAGGCCACAGTATCCATTCCAAGCCTGAAATGATGCTGTAAGCACCTCATACCCAGAGGTAGCTCTCCGAGTATACCTTACCCGTCAGAGTGCGGCTGTGTTACTAGAGGTGCGACAGAAGATTTACCTTCTGAGCACTGACCCCAGGCAGTTCCATAAACAATTTTCAGGCAATGGGAAGATGCAACAGACTGGGAAGAATACCACAGTCTTGCCCCGTGTCCATAAGCAAGAGCATTTACTGGTGCCTGGGGGCCATGCCGGCACAGTTTCAGCAGGGCTGGGTGGGAAGGCACTGTGCCTTCGCACAGCGCCGCTGCCAACGTGCAACCCTCTATGAGAGAAGATGGAGCCAAGTGGGGGAGCTCTTCCTCTGTCTTTGTGCCCTCAGTGACAGGCTAGATACTGGCTGAAGTGCCACACTTGAAGTGCCGACGTGGGCATTTGGGAGCTGGGTTTAGAAAACACCTCACCAAACTTTCAGCTTAGCCAGGCATCCATAGGAGTGGCTTGACACAGCACACAAGGAGCAGTGCAATGGTTACCACTGCCCAGAACATGAGAAGTGTCTCTTAGCAGAAGTTGTCTACATCCTTATATCCAACCTGTCTTCCCTCTTTGATAAGTTTCATTGCAGCCAGAGCCCACAATTAGGTTTTGACAGCTCTTCCCTTTTTACAGGCATCCTCTTCTTTTCATACATGCCTGGCTAACTTCTTTAGATTTCATTACTGTGGATTGCTTTTCATGTCACTGAGCTAAACAGAGACATATTTTTTTCCTTCCCAGGAATCAAGTGGGGGAGGGTGTCCAGCGCATCCAGGCTGTGCAGAGAAATATATACACAGCATATCATTTTGGTTCCTGAATCAGGATTAGACTCAGCGAGAGCTTCTGGAACCTCTGTGGCCACAGCCATAGGACCCTGAATATTTGCTGAATAGGACCCTCAGTCTTCTACTGTGTGAAGAGCTATTGGTTTCAAGTAGCATAATGTTATCCACTTGTAGCATTAATTCTCCAGCTGACACTATTGCTACGGATAGATTATTTGTATGGTTGTAAGCATTACCCAAATTCGTGCCATCATTTCTGTTCATTAGAATAACCCAGGTTTTACAAGCCAAATGATAACAATGAAAGCCAACAAATATGGGAAGCAGCAACAGGCATGGTCCTTGTATTTGCAAAAAAAAAAAAANTGTGAATGGGGAGCTTTCTAAATATTTTTTTCTCAAGACTGATTGCCATCAGACATTTTTTTTTAATATGACAAGTTGTGTCCTCAGTCTCAGTCGGCGCCTCCTTTCACCTACATGAAAACAAATTAATATGGTTGCTTGCAGAAATCCTTCAAATCTGAAAAACTGTAAAAAAAGTTCTGTTGGGTGAGAACAAGATGCATATGGTATTTGTAATGACAGTATGTTCTTTCAGAAAGAAGATAACCATCTGTATAACATGGAGGTTGTTAGTCCTCAACCTTTGTAGATGATATTCCAGTCAGTGTTTCTCAGTTGTGTCCACAACACTGCAAAATGTTGGAATTGTCTCACAGGAGGCAATGCTGGATCATACAAACAAGCACACACGTGCGTATGTGCACACACACCTGCCCTGTGTCATTTTAAAAATGCTGTTCCAAATATATAGTGCCTGTGAAGACTTCCTTTATTATTTGTGGTAGAATTAGCAGGGCTATTTTACATGATGACATATTGTAAATTCAGACAAATTCTGACCATTAAAAGAAAATAAATCTAAGTACTGGACTCTTTCACATAATAAACTCTGTGTCCCAAAACAAGAGACCCTGAAATAAAGTTTTTGCCATTTATTTAGCCATGTTTTTTCTAGAGATAGCTTGAGTCAAGCTTTTACCTGGGAATTTTTGTTTAAAAAATGCATATGCAAAGTCTGGGTATTTTATACAATATGGTTGTCTGTAACGTACTTACAGGTAGGGAACCCTGGTCTTTAAATACAGTTCAGATAAATTTATGTGCACACACGTTGCTTCATGTCTTGTATGTGTTGAATGCTCACCAAGTGTTTGGGATTTGCAACTTTACTGACACAGATATGGCATGCACAGATTGAAGAAATATTTAAAATTTTGACCCCAAGTCTGAAAAATTGGGTTTATAACCTATCAATGAGGATCTTCCAGAAAATCAGAATTGCTGGTGGGTAAAGTACAGCTTGGCACATGCAGGAAATCTTGGATCTGTTGTAAATGTGTGCTGCAGTTCTAAAGCAGAAGTCCTGTGAGTACAGTGGTTTTCAGAAACCTCATGCCATGCCGTGGAGAATACAGCTGCCATGGGCAAGGGTACTCCTGGCAAACCAAACACCTGGAAACCTGTCCAAGCACAGTTTCAGATGGGAAACAACTGGGCATTTCCAAAAAGAACTACAAAACAAATACAAATTTTCCATGCCAAAATTATTTCACTGCACTTTCAGCTGCAGCTTGCTATCAGCAGACCAGTGGTACAGTCCAATGTGCACATCTGTCCCTGTATGAGCCTCACCTCAGGCACAATCCTGCACTCTTTACCCAGGCTCATGTCCTGGGACTCCACATGGGGAGATGGGCATGAGCAAAGAAGGAGGACCTCTTCCTTTGGAGTGGAGTTCTTTGATTTCCTGGACACATCCTTAGGCATGCATCCCTACGTGGAATGCAGGCAACAACACGTTCTGCCACTGCAGCAGCAGCAAAAGAGGCTTCTGTGACAAGGAAATCACCTACAAAGCAGGCTCAGTCGGTGTCCGTGGAAGAGTACAGGAGCCTTTCTAGGATTTGTCCCTGGCAATTCAAAGGGGCATCAACTGAAAAGTAGCATCATTATAATTGCCAGTGGGCTGGGGTTCTTATATTTTATTACCATGCTCTTTTATTCAATGCTCAAGGGTCTGGCATCAAAAGAATTATTTTGAATACAGTTCTACTGAAAAAAAAAAANAAATCTCTGAGACAGTGAGCATTTAAAGTGGAATCCAGCAGACCTCATAGGCTTAGGGATGCGGAAAAAAACCCTAAATTTATTATATTCTCCTAATTTTTGCTGTCTTATGACTTGCAAACTGTTACTCAGGCTGTGGCATTACTATGTGCTTTTTCCAAATATCTGCCTTATCATAGTAGTGCATCTGTGGAATGATAGCTGTTTTCTATAGTTGGATACTTCACTGTTATATTCCACTTAACCAATGATATTCCCTAGACATGAAATATTTTCATGTTATGGTTCTGGTCTGCCAGTGGGCTGCTGCTTTGTTTGGACTGTATTGCAATAAGACTACAGCTGTTGGAAGGAAAAAAGAACAGACATACTAGAAACCCAGAGTAAACTATGGCCCTAATACTGTTCAGTCTTCTTTTCTGAACTGTGATTCTCAGAGGTAAATTAGTAGTAGACTCACGTGAATGATTTCAAAGCTGAAATCCTCATTTGTTTTCCTGTTTTCTATGAATGCATAATTATGCTGTAAGAAAAGTATCTTAACTCTGAAATAGAAGAGGAAATCCCTTAGAAGTGCATCTCAGCAAGATCTTAATCCCATTTCACTCATTAGCAACATGCTATTACATTTTAGTTTTAAACTTCTAGTTTTCTGTAACAAGCAGCGATGTCAGATGTTGTATTATGAAAAACCAGTGAGTGGCAATGGGAAAGCCTTCCAAGTTACTGGTCCTGAGGCTGAGTAAGATGGGCAGTTGTGTGGTATTCCCCTGACAAAACACTCACAGCACAACTCTTCTGCAGCTGAGTGCTTAAATATTCCTTTATCTGTTTCCAGTGAAATCACAAGGCATTAAAAGCATTGCTGCTCTCTGGCTTTTCCCTGTCGATAATCCTGACAGTGGATAAACAGGCATGGGAAGGTGGGGAGTACCAGAATAGAAAGCCAATATGTGGTATAAAAGAGCCAGTGCTTAAACTGTCCTTACCAGCCCTTGTACACCTCGGCTTTGTGTGCCAGCAGAACCACAAAGCACCAAAGCAGAACATGTGAGAAACTTGTTACACAGAGGTCCAATTTAACTCCTGGTAGGGGAACTCCTGGTTCGCTTCAAAATGGAACAGCAAAGGGCAATGCAAAGGAATGAAAAAGAAGAGACTATTTTAGTCCACCCTTCTTGATTTGAGGAGGTGTTTGTTATGGGATTTTTTGATTGTTTTTGTTCTTTAGTTTGGTTTCATTCATGTGTCTTTAAGCAAGCAAATCCAATACATAGCTATATTATCACGAGCATACAAAGCCAGAGACATAAGAGACACGTTCACATGCTTATCACCTGTCAACATTCAAGCACTGAGGGGACATATCTGCAATTAGAATAAAAACACCTTGCTGCAAACTCCCTTTTAATTTAAAAGTAACAAACAATAAACAGGGGCGGGGAAATCTAGTTGAAAAGTCTATTTTACCCAGTTAGAAATCAATCTGAAATTACTGCTAATGCATTTTGTTTGACGAGAAGTGAAAAAATTGATCAGGTGACTCCATCTGAAGTGTCATCAATGAAATGCTTTTTCCCTTTAGAACAGTGCATTGTCAAGTGATTGCATCTCAGTATCAAACGAGAAAACAATGGCTTTCTTATCTAGATGAAAAAAAAACATGTAGAGGAAGTAATCCACAATACTGTAGAATTTAACAGAAGCCACCTGTGCTGGCAAAAACAGCAGCAGGACAGACTTTTGTAACAGCATCACCTTGAATCTTGCTGCAATTAGTGCCAGACCTCGCTTGCAACCATAATTCTGTCCTGCAGTGACGACCTTGCAGTAGGTGAAGTTGATTTCTTAATACAGTGGGTTGGGCAAGGAACTACAGCTGGAAGCTCTCCAGGGTCCTGCAGCTCTCTGTGAGGACCTCCGTCTCCTGGAAGGTCCACGGAGCGCGCTGATCCAGGTGGCAGTGGCGGACACTGCCCAGGAAAGGTTCCATCTGCTGGCCAAAGGCAGCACCCACGGCACGGGGGGGGAAGGTGACCTGAGGACCTGGATGCAGCCAGGCTGTTCATCTGTTCCTTCCTTTTGTCTGGGGTTCTCAGTTCCTCCTCCTTTTGCTCCGCCGTAGCCGTTGTGAAACTGGAATGTTTGCCTCAGTTGCATGCTGGCCAGCTGTCATCTTCAATACCCCTTGCAAAGGTGCGTGAAGAGAGGTGTGTTGTTTTGGTATACTTTTGGTTTTGATAACACATGAACATTGTACTATACTTTATTATTTCTTGTTCAATAAATAGTCCTGGTATCTCTATGTTTCATGTCTAATTTTGGAGAGAAGAGCCATACCTGTATCGAGGCTCTCTCAATTAGGTGGGCATTTTGTTTGTTTAGTAGAAATAATGCATGATTCCTTTCGCAGTGATGGTTTGAGGGACAAAAGAACAAATCTTAATTTTGTAATACGTATTACAATCTTCTATACACAAGTAAAAATGTACTGTGATTTATTTATATAAATCTAGTCTGAACAAATAAGTTTTGATCTTAATAAAAACTCTGTAAGAAATTGTGCGATTGGAATTTATTACTATTTTGTATTTAATATATTAAAGTTCAGTTCATTATTGAGAAAATCAACAAACACTCTGGAAATGTTTCTGCTCAGTTTTTCTCCATAGATGTTGTGGTTTGATAAAATAAATAAGGCAGGAGAGACAAAGCTGTTACACTTTACAGCACTCCAACACAGTTTGGGGCTTTGGATATTGAAATCTCCTCTCGTTTCATCCCATTCCACAGTCATCACTCCCGAAAGATTATTTGTCATATCAAACATGAATCTCATATATGTTTAATATTAAAGGAAAAAAATCAAGAAGCTGCATAAGTCCTTCTATCAAGTAACAGTGTGTTAAGTCTCCAAAATTACTATTCAGCACAGCACCCTGGCAAAATTAGCAGTCCTCCTGCCAACACCTGACATGTAGCTCTGGGATATTCCCAGGGGTCTCCTGGCAGAGCTGAGAAACAAATGGAAAAGAGCACAGACGTGTGTGGTACGACCACACAAACTGCACCTAGAAAGGCAACAACCCTTGGCCTTTTTTCTTGTCTTCTTTTTTTCCCCACACCACCTGAAATTATGTACCCATCAGTGAGGGTTCTACATGTACATGACTTCTAACTCAGTAAGGGTCTCTCTGTCTCTGCAGGGATAAGCTCATTCCTCCTTTGGAAGATCTCACCTGCCAGCACATACTGCATTAATAAAGAGCTACTGACATGCAACACACGGCATAAAATGATATTTCATGCAACTAAGAAAGAATTTAATGTCATTCCTTTCTCTTCTTGGGATTATTTGATGTCACAGGCACGTGGGGAAAATAGGAGAACAGTCCTGTAGTTTTAAAGTTGGTGTTATCCATAATAATGGCAACACCTTTAGGCCCAGTGTAGACTCCTGATCTTCTGCTTTACATACAGGTTCCTGTAAATGGTGTTCCAGACAAGTCGTGTGCTGGGATGACAAGAGAGAGGGAAGATTTGCAAAGGACACATCCAGAGGCATTTTGTTGCTGGCAATGAATGTAGTGCTAATTATGCCTCTCTGTCCCATAAGCCATTATAAAATATACTCCAGCAGAGGAGGTGTATGAACTTCAAAATTGTTTTTAATGTCTTTCAAAAATACTGGTTTGCATGTCTCTATTTCTTTGTTAATAAGCAAGCAAAAGCCTCTTCCTCTGTCAAAACAGGCCCACACATCTCTCCTTTCAAGACACTTTTCCAGTAGAATCATCCTTTAAGTATTTATGTGTAGCCTACAGACTTGAAAAAAGCTCCATTAAGATTGGGATGGGTGCAAGACTATTTGCAACAGCCTGTTAGGCACCGAAAGTGAGAAGCCAAAGGTTGAGCTGCTCACTGAAAAAGCCTGATCAATAGCAAATAAGACATCCCACATAACATTCAACCTGAGAAGCCTTCTAATCCTGCACAGCTAATCAGCAGTGAGATGAAAATTAAGGGAGATACCTTGTGAGTAATAAGCTTTACTAGCTGCTGACTTTCTGCAGGGGGAATACTTAGTGAGGACTTGCAGCAAAGTCTCAAAAGTGCCTGGAGTGGGAGTGCAGAGTGATGTCCCCGAGGAGCTGAGGGCATGGGCTGTTACAGTGAGAAATCAGTAACTCAGAAAGGAGCAGGGACACAGAGCGGGGCTGCCACTCTGCATCTAAAGATCAAACTTTTTGACTCCACAAATAACCTTTCCAGGGAAGGAAATCACATAGTGGTTTTTACCACAAACCAATCCCATTCACTTCTGACAATATTGTCATGGATTGAGCCCTAAGAGAGGTTTCTAATGTAAGCAACACGTGTTTTGTCTCCCTGATTGATATTCTAATATTGCCATTTAAACAGTATCAAATAATTAACTGGGCATACTTATGCATTAATCATTTCCATATTAATTAACCACACGCTTCAATCTGGTCCACCACACCATCCAAAAGGTCATGGCCTTTAACCACTTAATAGCTTGCCAAATAGCATTCAGTGAATTTATGTTCCAATACAAGCACACAGGGGAGAATCTGTAAATGTTCCATAATGTAAGAAGTGAGACCCTGAACAGTCTGGTTCAAAGAGCTTGACTAAAACTGCTTAAATATTAAAGATTCATTTAGATGTGTCAGAAATGTCAGTAAGCCAATTAGTGTTAGATCCCTACCCAAAGGAAAAACTGTCAATAAAGTCAGCTACGTTAGAGCAACCATCCTTATTAATGACAAAATTCTATCCTGAACCTTTATAAAGTTTCGTAATTTTCAGTTTAGTGGGCAGACTTTTATTTCAAGAATGTTGCTGTTATCATATCATTTATATCCTGGTAACTGGCACAAAAACCTTTTTAAAACAATTGATTAATATACTTCAGCTACATTAGGTCTTTCAAAACCAAAATATAACTTAAAGACCTTTTTTTTTTAAATGTAACAGTTTTGGACATTTTGAATAACTTTTGCCTTTTGTTTTTTTGTTTTTGGTTTAGTTCACTGCATTAAAAAATGTTACTGAATATAATTTGATGAATAATCACATAACTTAGTTTCAAAAAATTCCAAGCTCATCAATCAGTTCCTGTATCTTAGTGAAACTCAATTCCAAATATTTACTGCTCCAGTAGAAATATCTATTTTCTGTCTGCCAGAAAACAACATGTGATAATGTTATTTCCTCCCTTCAAAACCTCAGGTCTCCAAACATGATGGCATTTTACTTTCAGTTCAAAGTTTTAATACAGACCATGTTTCAGGAAAACATCACTAAGCACTTGAAAAATCTCTGCTGTGCCAGGCCCTGGTCCCCTCTTTTCAGTTACCTTTGAGGAATCCCACCAGCTTCTAACTTAGGCAAGCCATGTAGCAACATGCAAAATTGAATAAATCATGCACAAAAGTCCAAATAACCTCCTTAAAGACATTCTGCTTAATTTTGAATTCCATGGGTAAAATCTTACAAGGAAATTAAATTTTAAATCTAATGAAAAAGGAACTTGGGAGCTACAGGAACTGCAACCCTCTCTAAGTCTTATGGTTGCACCAATTAGATATAACAGTATGATTCTGGCCAATAAATAAAATAAGTTTAGGCCATCATAACTGGTAAAAGATGGCACTATGCATCAGAGGTGGCAGAAACCCACTGTGCACCTGGACTGGTGGTTATAATCTGCTCAGTTCCAGTAACAATAATTAGGAATGAACACTTTACTGCTATGGGTGGGTTTCTTCATGCTGGGGGCAGCAGTTAAGGTTTCTGTCGTATTTCCCCAAACTAATTAATTTCTTGCACCTTTATCCAGATGTTTGTAAATGTCCCAAGACTTCTTCCCCTTCTACAGTACTTAAACTACTTGAAAAGTCAAAGTGGACTGAAATGGAAGGAGGAATTCTCAGTATGACTCTGGAGCTGTATCTCGTCTCAGTAAGAAAGGACAGGCAGCTCCTTCCTCCTACTATCACTTTAAATCCACTTTAAATTAAAATTCATTGTTCAAAACACTGACAAATGATAAGTTGAACTTGTTAAAAAAAAAACCAATTCTTTCCTTTCATCAGGAGCATCTTTAATATTTGTGTGTGGGCACTGCTGAATTGTTTTTTCATTGCCTCCAATCTGCCTGAGAACTGGAGTGCCATTCTCTTCCACTCCCTTTTCTGCCCTCACCTTACTGAGGCACAACAGCACATTTGAGCTAAGCCTTCAAAAGTTCTGGAGCTCTTCACACAAGATCTAAGAGCCTTCAGTTTGGAAATTCTGTTGCAAGTAGAAATAACATCTAAATTGCATCTGAATATGTGCCTGATAGACTTTCGTTTTATTTGCCTACTGGTTTTATTTCTTTTTTCTCTTCTGATAATCTGTCTTTTCTTCTCCTCCTTTCCTCAAAACCTTCACCTCAGTGATTTTTCCTAGACAGGCAGGTTCAGCTGTCCTCATTCTTCATATATAAGAAAACTTTCCTGCATACATTGATTTCTCCTGTGGTTTTCCCAGTGAGCCCAGGTCCAGTAGACAAGGCTGGTCATGAGGTGTTTCAGCCTTCACTCACATTTCATCTGCTACTTATCTTACAGTCACATTTTCATTAGAAAAGTGTGCACTTTGCCTTCAGGCAGCAGACCAAAGGTGTAGGGACATTAGGGCTGCTGCAGAATGTCAGAATGTGGTAGAATAAGTTGCCAGATTGAAATTTAATGAGTTAATAGTAATGGCCAGGCCTGAAACAGTTTTGATGAATGCTGCAAAATCCAAGGTGACAGCAAATCACAAAATCAATGGCTACTCGTGTCTGTTCCTAAGACATCAAACATTTGATGTCTTTAGGAGTTTGGGAAAGTACCTTAATAAAATGTTTGAGGCCATAACACAGCCTGAGATGTCAGCGTTCTGACACTTGTCCAAAATAATGTTCAGCAACACAGAGAACAAATGGACAGGCAAGACAACTGTGTTTATAAAAGGGGTTACTGTAGGTTTCAGGAGAACAGACACAATACGCCATCTAACTGCCCAAATAACAACAATTACTGGAAAAATACCTTCTGGAAGTTTTATTTAAACCAAAGGCACAGCAAACTCTACTGTCCTTAAGAGAAAGAGCCTCTAAGGAAAGGAGATTTGGATTTCCTGCTCCACATTAATTTCCTTTCCCCTTTGGCACCGTTTTTGAACTGCTTCAAAAAAAAAAGAAATCTGTAAATCCTTGTTTGTTTGAGTTGCGTGAGTAAAAACCACACTTCAGGGACAAGTCAGAAGCACTTCAACATGCACAGAATGCAAAATATCCTGTGTTTAGCGCTAATGATTGCTCGCTACTCACAGAAGGACAGCATCTCATATTTCTCAGAGGCAGAGTATGACATTATCGTGTTCCAAAATTGCATTATGCCTCTTATCCAGACTCTCCTAACATCCTGGTACAGGGATGGATTTCATAGTTTGTTAACAAGCCTCAATTTTATCAGTGGGTTTCTATCGCAGGGTGCAGGTAGAGAGGGGACCACAAAGGTGGCTTTTGTGAAAAGCTGCCAGAATTTTGACCCATGTCCAACAGAGCCAGTGCCAGCTCACTCCAGGATGGACCCACTGCTGGCCAAGGTCAGAGGTGGTGGTAATGCCTCTGGGATAACAGACTGAAGAAGGGCAAAAGTATTAATCACATCCAGGGAAAAGAGGTGTGAGAACGTGTGAGAGGAACAGCCCTGAAGATTGATGGGCCAGTGCAGAAGGAGGAAGGGCAGAAGATGCTCCAGGTGCTGGAGTTGAGGTTCCCCTGCAGCCCCTGGTGCAGCCCACGGTGAGGCAGCTGTGCCCCTGCAGCACAGGGATGTCCATGGGGAGCAGAGACCCACCTGCAGCCCGTGGAGATCCCACACCAGAGCAGTCGAGTGCCTGAAGGAGGCTGTGACCCCATGGAAACCCAGAATGGAGCAGGGTCATGGCAGGAGCTGTGGAGATACGAGCCCAGGCTAGTACAGGTTTGCTGTCAGAACTTGTGACCCCGTGGACGACCCATACTGGAGCCGCTGGTTCCTGAGGGATGGCACCCCACAGAAAGAGAGCCCTGCTGGAACAGTTCATGAGGGATTACAGCCTGTGGGAAGGACTCAGGTTGGAGAAGTTCGTGGAAGAACTCTCTCCTGTGGGACAATAACCATACTGGAGCAGGGAAAGGACTCCTCTCCCCAGGCAGCAGCAGAGACAACTTGTGATGAACCTCCTCTTAACATCCATTCCTTGTCTCCCTGCTCCACTAGTGGTGGAGGATCAGGAATAAAGTTATACCCAGGAAGGAGGGAGGAGTGGGAGGAAGTTGGTTTTTAGTTTTGTTTTACTTCTCATTATCCAATCCTGATTTTGATGGGTGAGAAATTAAACTATCTTCAAGTTTAAAGTATTATTGAAGTATTATTAAAGCATCTTCAAGTTGGGTCTGTTTTCCCTGTGGCAGTAATTGGTGAGTGACCCCACTCTGCCCTTAACTCATGAACTTTTCATTTTATCTCCTCCCCCCTGCAGAGTTGAGGAGGTGAGTGGCAGGGTGGCTTTGGTGGGCTCCTGGCCTCCATCCAGGGTCAGACCACCACAATCAGGAAACAATTCATCCTGACTTTTCCAAGTGCCCAATACTGGCACACAGTGACTTTTACGCAATACAGTCTGCAAATGAAACCTGAGCTTTTTGACGTAGAAGATTCTACACAAAACTTTCAAAATAAATAATTCCACCAAAACCAGTCATGCTGAATGACAGCAAACCCAGACAGAAAATGCTGTAATAATATATACAGTATTCTTATGGCAATTCATGTGTGATACCAGATTAGCTCAATTTGATTCATCTTTCTGCCTTAAGTGTTCCAATGGTGGCTTTGTGTTTGTTTTGAATTTCAGGATAAGTACCAAGGGTGTGCTGCAGACTGTGCCTAAAATAGCATCTGGTTTGTAATTACTGTCTGGGCCCTGAATTACAAAAACCTGCCGTGCCATGGAAAGATATAATTATTGAAAAGATCTTTTATGCGTGGTTTGTCAGCATGTTCAACCATCAATTAATTCATTACCACCTAATCCTGCTCATAAATAGAATTTCACAGATTCCCAAATTCCTGAACCTACAAATATCTTTTTCCAAGGGAAAAATTGCCACGTTTATTGAATGACTAAGGAAAAACTGACTTCTTCTACAGAGATCAGAGCTACAAGCAGAGCCTTTTATCTCTTTTCTCAATTGCCCAGTTGTTAATTGTCTTGTTTATCCAGTGCAGGTAGGTGGGATAAAGGCCAATTCATCCCAAACACATGTGCAGTTCTGTTTTTTGTAGGGTTCCAACCAAACCCCAGCTGAATCAGCCATTCCTGGTAGCACAGCTTTTCTCCTCCAGAATTTTGCCCAGACTTTGTAATTTCTACCTTCACTAATTTCTGCAACCAGGCACACCCATCTGATACTCATAAAACTTTTGAACTCAATTCTTCATTCTGATACGCTTACCAAGGGAACAGGAGAGTAGAGGGGAAACAGAAATGCACTCTTGGTGCTGCCCAGGGCTGTGTGTCAGGCAAACTCAAGGACTGGTAGGTATTTCAAGAGCCTAAAAAATATGCTTGGTGTCTTCTTGATCTCCTTCCACCTACTGACACAATTTCTTTGCCAAGTGTGACAGCTCTGAAACAGCATTTTGCCAGGGATGCTCTACAGGGAGTCAGCAGAGAACTCAGTGTTCTGTTTTGGGGAACTCGTGGAAAGAAACAACAGAGTAGAGTAGGTGGAGGGGGAAATTATTCTTCTCTGATGTGCCTTTTAAGCCTTCATAACATTATCGGTGCCTTGAAGCTGATGGACAAACTGTGTAATACCTTTATTTTCAAATATTTAGCCTTATGCTGCAATGTCTCTGACACAAAGACCTCTTTTTCTCCAGTGTAAAGAATTCCTCATCCCTTTACTGATGGCCAAAGGAAGGTATTTATTATCCAACTTCCCTGAGGGTCATTCTGCTGACTCCAAATTTGCTGCAATTAGACTGTGGCAAGAAACCCATCAGAAAACTCAACTATGGAGACATTTTATTAATTCACTTAAGACAAATTTAACTCCTTTTTGTTCTTATCAGCAGTGTGAAAAAGAGAGCCTGCAAAGTCAGCAGGCCAGGTGGTCTGGTTTTTCAGCTGCCTAACCCATGTTGTGCAGGGCAGGGAGGAGAACTGATATAAAGGACAGCACTGCTGAAGTCACTGTTGTCTGTGAGCTGGCAAAACTGCTCTATTGTCACAAAGTTTCTTCAACAGGAACCAGGCCCTGGATCTTTATCTTTAAAGAAATGTTATTCTGATCCATTCTACTAGTTACATCAAATGCTCTCCAGCAATCTGCACAGATCCTTGAGCAGCACACCTCTCAATAACAGCCATGTGAACAGAAACCAGGCAGATTTACTTCTAAAAGCAGCAGTTAACCAATGCTCACTTGCTGTGTATAGCCTGGCCCATGCTGAAAAGAACTGACAATTCTGTTTACAGCTGTGCCCTTTATTAGTAAGTGATCCAAAAAGCTTCAGGACCATTTCAAACTTCAAATGACTGTTGTTATTTTTCTGTCAGGATAATTCTGAGAGGCCTACTATGTTAGACATGGATAAGAAGTACTGCCCCATTTCCAGTAAGTACCAACAATACAGAGACCTCAGAGCTTTGCAGTATTTCCTTTGGTCTGTCTTAACTATTAATCACAACCTATTTTGGGTAGGTAGTCCTACAAACAAATTCTCTTTGTTGTTATTTTTTTTTAAGTTACACTGGTCATAAATACATTTCCAGCATCTTGGTGTCACTAGTGATGGACATCACTCCTGGTTTTGTAGAGGGCACTGAACAAATCCAGTCAGGGAATGTGACCTTCTTCCATCATGAATCCTCATGTCATTCACTATGCCTGGGAAAAAAAAAGCCCTGTGGTACATCTCAGAAAGATAAAGGCTTGTGTTCCACTGAACTGGATGAATGACTTCCAGCATTACTTTAGACAAATGAATGCAATCTGATATGAGTATTGTGCCTTTGGCCCCTGACATTTTCTTTTGCACTACATACTCTGGGCATTCCTTTTGTGTGCCACGAATTTTGTTCTGGAAATAAAAGTGTTTCCTTTAAGCCAATGAAATGAAAAACACAAGACATATCCTGGCAAATATTAAGGAAAAGTTCTGTGTAGATCTATTTCTTATCTCCAAAATAATCTTACTTCATTCTTCCTTTTACAAGTAACTTTCTCCTTTTTCTGCCTCTCTGTAGTTCCTTTGGCTGCACATACTTAGAAGGTATTCCCTGGGTATTTATATTTTTCATTAGAAGTGTATTTCTCCTACAGACACATTTAATTTATTCAAAATGTCTTCTCTGGCAAAATGTATTTCAAAGGATCAACCTTTTTTTTTTATCTTCTCAGCAAGTATCATCACCCTTGTTCCTGCCTAATGCATCAGAAAAGGTGCCCCAGAATAACACCTTTGTAGGATGAATTTTGCATGGCTCATTCATACAAATGTGAATATTCATACAAATTCATATGAATGTGTTTGAAGTTCTAAGCCTTAAACATCACCAGAGAAATGAAGATGAGTGAGGGATCATTTCCAAGTGGCACAGCTGTGAATCTGTTTTTAGTGTTTCCTGCCACTGAAACTGGACATCAGATGTAATTCTGCAAGTTTGCCTCCAGATCCAAGCCTATCCATGAGAGTTCTTGGGTATTTATACTGAAGTTAGAGCCTGTGATGCCTCACAGGTATAAGCTGACATCCACAACTTCAACTGGAACCCCATCAGGTGGTTTTGCTTCTGTCAGGATGATGGAGTGGACAGGGAGTCAGTAATGGAACAAGAACACAGGTTTTTATTCCTTCATTTGTGATAGCAGTTTCCACAAGTGTAAGACATCAGCCTATGTCTCAATTTCCCTCTTTGCAAATCAGGGTTAAACATTAGCATCTGTAAAAATATCTGTGTGTAAATGGCAATGTCATTTTAATGACAGTTGATTCTATAATTAATACAAAAAAACCCTGTATTTTTGCTTTATTAATCTAAATTACTCCTGAAACAAATTCACAGAAAATGGAGATAGCATCTTAATAACACATCATTATGTGTTCCCAACTGTAAATAAGCCACCATTAAATTTAAAAAAAAAAAACATTTTAAATGGGAACATTTATAAAACACAATAAACACCATTTAAGAAGTTATAGACTTCAAAACTTTACACAAGCGTGATCATCCAAGTTACTGACAATGCAAAGAACAGTAATAAAAGAAATCCTAAAAATACTTTAAAACTTACAAAATTAAATGCAATGATTTATTAGAGATCTTTTTGTCTTTTTATATTATTTCCTATAAGATTCAAACAAGGTCTGCCAGTGTACAGTCAGGAACCTCCTAGCCTGTTTCCCCTCTGTTGTATTCCCACCAGACATCTGGTAAGTTGAAGTCCCTCACAAGCGCAAGGGCCAACACTCAGGAGCTTCTCCCAGCTGCTTACAGAGCATTTTGGCTGCCTCTTTATCCTGGTCAGGACACTCCCATCATGATATCAGCCTTTTTGGTGTCCCCTCTGATCCTTACCCATAGACACCCAGCCCTCTCAGCACCATCATTAAGCCCTGGACAACCAGAACTCCCTCTGCCATACAGGGCCACCCCCTTGGCCTGTCCTTCCTTGCCCATCCCTTCTGAAGGGTTTGCAGCCACCCATTGTGGGTGGTGTCCCCCCACCGTGATGGCACCTGTGCCACGGTTTTCCAGCTGCACAGTGGCTTCCAGCTCCTCCTGGTTGTTGTCCAAGCTCCATGCCTTGTGTTAAATGCACTTCAGACTATTTATCCCCTCACCTTTTTGCAGGGAGAAGCGCTAACTCCTGTGTGACCATTCTCAGGCACTTCCACGGCTTCAATGTTTCATGCAGGCAGCCCTTTTGGAGTTAGGATGATGCTGGAAATGATTTAAACCAACCTGGCCCAAGTTTTGCAATAACAATTGGTGTTAACTACCTAGGGCCAGATTCTATGAAGAAAATGTGACCTTCTGATCTGAATCAAAGGGAAAACTCTTTTATGATTAGAGTCGATAGTAGAGAAATAAAAATTTTATTTAAAATCTACAAGTTCTTTGTCAGGTGGGGATTTCAAACCTATCAGCTGCCACCTCCCAAAAGAGTACAAAGCCACTAACTAATGTGCTAACAGGTTAGACCAGAAGGTAATAACAGCTTGTGGGAGGGGAGTGTGGTGGTACTATCCACGTTTCTGAAGGTGGCAGGGAAGAAATGGGATGAAATGGAGTAGATGAATAAGTGAAAGAAGAAAAAAAATCCACATTCAAGGTTTTGTCTATAACTGGAATTGTCAAACCCATGTTCTGGTTCATGATCAGGTCCAAGGCTGTTTCTGCACTTTGTTCATTGTCTTCTTCATACGAAATATAAGTCAATATTCAGGTCTTCTTCAGACACTGATTCTCCACATAAAGTTTTGGTAAGTCACTTAAAACCTCAGCATCTCACAGATCTTTTGTAAATCTCACATAAATATGTTACCAGAGAAAAAATATTCCAAAGTCCAGCTTTCGATTTAGGTACCTAAATTCCATTCAAATGCCAACTTCCTGCCTTTAAATCCATTCTGGTTATTAGTGTCACAAAATACCACCCTTGTTTTTCATCAGTGTTACATGTTCAGAATTTTTCCTTAGAATCAAGACACTGGAAAAGTCTCTCAGCTTCCACTCCATTTCTGAGAAGGTATCCGAAGAAATCTAAATGTTCAGAATGAGAGAGTAAATTAACCCATCCATACTAGTTACTTTTAGACTATGAGAGATCTTCTTGTGATCTTCATACAGTCTGTGATTTTTGGATTTGTGCTGTCTGGTAACTGTTGGCTTTCCTGTTTGCATGGTCTTAAGTATCTGGTGGGTGTGGAGCACACATGGCAGAGTCCATGACACTCCTGGCCAGAGCTGTAACCTTGGCACAGTCATTACCTGGAAATGGCAAGTCACAAAAAGGCAGAAATAGAGCCCTTGCTCCACATTCAGTTTTTGGAGACCTTCTGGCCACCTGTTGAGAAGCCACAAAGTGTTCCTGACCCCATCCAGTCTCTGAAGGAAGCTTTCCACTATGTTTGGTAGAAGGCCTTTGATCTAAACTAACACGGACTCTGCGTCTTCCAAACAACTGTTGCTGCTTCCTGATCGGAATGAGCAATTCCTGTTGCAGATTTACATTACGTTTCAGAGCACTGAGCTTGCATGATACAGTCCTTTATTTTGCATATAATCTAATGTATAAGGCATTAGCACGGTCCCTCAGTGACTCATTAAAATATTTTAGTCAAGTTTTAGTGCACTTTGCATGCAAACAATGACTGCACAATGCTATCTCATTAAAAAAACCAAACCAAACCAACAGAAAACCCCCCAAAAAAAAAAACAACCCCACACCAAACCCAAACAACACATGTTCCAAATAGGCTTCGAACTCTTGAAAAAATAATCTGCTGTACCCTCATTTAACTTGGGCACCACCAGCTTTCTGGCAAGTTCTTGCACTTAATAATGCTCCTGAGAATATTGCTTTTGACTACAATGAGGAAAAACAATACCTAGTTTAATATACACTTCAGTTTATAAAATACTAAATCAACAAGTTGCTTAACACGGTGTATATCTGTTCATTTGGTTTTATACATGTTCACTTGTTGTATACAGAACACATAGGGCAGACAGAGTTAAGAGATTAACAAAAGATTGAAGTGCTTCTTTTTGTTCAGTATATAAAAAATTGAATCCTTATTTAAGGATACGATTAATCTGTGCAAGCTATCCTTTTGGGGGAGTATGTTACACTCATGGATGTCAGAATAGGAGTAGAATGACTGGATAGGAAATGAAAATATTAATAGTTTGTATTGGATCCATTCTGAACCACGGACAATTCCTGCCACCTCACAATTATAATCATTCAACATCAATAGATAGAAGGTTTGGGTTGGAAGGGTCATCCATCTATTCCCAACTCCCCTGTCCTGGTGCTGAACCAGGTTGCTCAAAGCCCCATCCAGCCTCGAACACTTTCAGGGATGGAGCAACCACAGCATCTCTGGGCAACCTGTTCCAGTGCCTTACCACACTCACAGCAATGAATTCCTTCCTAGTATCAAATCTAACCCGACCTTCTTACACTTCAAAGCCACGTCCCCTTGTCCTTTCACTACATGTCCTTGTAAAAAGTCCCTCTCCATCTTTCTTGTAGCCCCTTTAGGCACTAGAAGGCTGCTCAAAGGTGTCAGCAGAACCTTCTCTTCTCCAAGCTGAACAGCCCCATGTCTCTCTATTCTGTTGCCTCAGCCCATCAGAGTGTCCAGCAACGAATTCATGACTTTCCAAAGAGCTTATCATTCATGACTTAGCAAATGTGACTTACTGTGCAATCGAGTGAAAACAGCTCTGCTGCTAATGAGAAGTCATTGTACAATTAACTCCTTGGCATTTTCAGACAACTTACACTGCATTCTTATGTAAGTTGTACTGCAGAACCTTCTTGCCCATGTATCCATTGATAAATAGAAACATTTTGTCCATATTTTGCCAAGCCAGTGCATGGACATCATGAAGGAGCATCATTAATACTGTTAGTGATCCCTCTTGCTAGTCCTGTTCTCTCATTATGAAACCCCTTATCCTGACCTTTCTGCATGGGAAGGAGGCTGAGAATTTATCATGATTCCTTGCAGAGCAAAACTGACAGGTTTTACCGATTCAGCCTGCTTCTCTTTTTGGTGCACAGCTGGCAATACATTTAGGGAATGAGATGAATGCATTTTACAGCGAGGGTTTAGGGCAAGTCCCTCTCTGACATCAGAATGTAGACACTCAAGGTTACTCATTACTTCTGAAACTCTCATACCATCTCAGTGAAACAAAGGCAGGGGCATGATTTTAAACAGCTCCCATTGCTCTGAACATCTTACACCCATCAATCTCTCTGTCTACATTACGTATAAACAGTATTTATTTGATATATTTCCCAGTTATTCAAGACATCATGAGTAAAAATATCTAAGTGCTGAGCCTCTTCCACAGATGCCATAATAAAGACACCCCCAGTTTTTAGCCTTGTTTGTTTTTACAAGGCTTTGCTATTAAGGGATTTTATTTTGTTCCCATGTGCTGTCTCCTCACATCAAAATCAGAATGGTCTTCCCACTTATCTTATCTTTTTCACATTACTGACAGCCTTTTTAAGTTTGAACAACATTATCAGAGTGGTAATCAGTGTTCTGCTGAAACTACAGGGATTCAACATATACTCTTCAATCACATTGCTCAGAAGCTCTTGCCCACAATTTGGGATAAATGTCTGTGTCTGAGGAAAGAGTGCATCATGTTAAACATACCTGTGGTTCTGCATCATAAGGAGAAAAGTTTTATTTCAAATAATGAGTCAGAAAGCAAAGCAGCAAAAAAGGAAAGGAAAAAAAACAGACAACAGCAAGAGAGATGGAGAGGAGAATATGATGGGAAAAAATGAGACAGGACTAGAATTAAAGGCAATGACGTAGAAAAAATTCCTGACAGCTTTAATGGGTTGTCAGAGAAGATCTGCAAAGGCTCCAAAACAAATGAAATTAAAAAAAAAAAAATGAGAACCATATAAATATATATAGAAATTAAAACGGAGCAAAGTATCTATCGTTTCAGGATGCCAAAATTAAACCATGCCACAGAAGAAACTAAAATGATGTTTATGAAATTCTACTTTAGTTTATGACATCTGCAGCCTGTATTGTTTCTAAAGATTAACTTTCATAAAAATCTTCAGTCTCTTTCTCCTGGAAAATTCCCTTAGAAGACAAAGGGGCTTCCATGGTCTCTGATGCTGAGAAACAGTAATAATGGTAATGCTTTCCTGTAATAACTGTAGTAACAGTAATGCTTTGCATCCTTCTTGGATTCAATGAAGTTGATTAATTACTCAGTTTAACTTCACTACATACAAGAAATGTGTGTGCATGTGAGTGCACAAGCACAAGTGGCTTCTTCTTACTCTGGTGAACAGGAGGATTATGTTTTCTGAATAGTCTCTGTTTAGTCAAATTATCTATACCCAAGAAGAATATTTCAGAAGTAAAAAGTGCTGTGGTCTTTAAACCTTGACCTATATCATGATATTTTGGCACCATTAAAAGAATGTGGGACCAGCTGGGTTTTCTGATACTCCATTTCATCCTCAGACATATCAGGAGAAACACACTTGTTTCTTTACCGAAGAGGAGAATACGCAATATCTGTTTTTATGTGTCTCTGTGGTAGAGAATAACCAGTCCCAGGGAGGTTTAAATTAGCAGATGATATTTGTAACTAATGAAAAAATAATACAGGTTATTTTTCATTCCCTTTCTAGAGAAATTTAGCATTAAAAGACATGATCAGACACAGTTTAAATGGGAATTTAAATGTACTAAATTTAAATGTACTAAATGACTGATGCCATGCTAAAAATCTTTCAATATTAGCTTTGCCTGTATATTTGTACTCACACACACTGCACCAGACTCAATATTGGGAAAAAATGTACAAGACCAGCTCTTTTCTCAAAGTATTTTTCAGCCATGCAAAGTCCTAAAAATACATCCACAAAAAACAATCTGTTTCTCTGAGTTCTGTGTTTTCTTTCCTACTTTTTTTTGTTTTATAATTGATGTCTTTTCATGGATACTAGATTTTTTTTTTTAACGAGTAAATCTATTCCCACTGCTCCTTCCCTAACTTTGGTTGCAATCCCTATGTTACATGGCATTTCTGCATCTATGGATTTTATGGGAAAGTGGCAATAATACTGAAGTTCTATCAGGGTTTCTGTTTCCAAGTTAACATCCAGATGTTGCCACATGACTGCATTTCTTCCATAAACGTCCTCTTCCACCTCACATTGACAAGACTCTTTAAGGTTATTAGTTGGTTAATGGCACTCGTATAAATTGTCTCATTGCTGTAATATATGGACAAAAGGAATGGAAAACTAATAAAACAATGAAGAAAATAAACTGTAACCCTTTTTTCTCCATTTTCTGCCTTTTTCTTTTCCCTTCTTTCACAGCTCTCCCACCATTACTGCCCCAAAGTTTAGTGCTGCACTGATAAATGGGGCCAGTATAGCATCAGTCAATACAATTAGGTAAATACTGCATGTAAAATCTAGTACTTGGATGTCTGTGACAGAAAATTTTTCTGATTTTTGCTTATATTCAAACTCTGTAAAAGAAACAAAAATAAAAGAATACCTACCTGTCTTAGGTATTACTGAGACATTACTACTGAGACATTATTACTGAGACATATTACTCAGACATTACTGAGATCATGGTTTTGGGTTTTGTTTCATTTCTTTTTTAAACTGACTTTGAGATTTTTAGCATCTAAGGCCACCTTGGACTTTGGATAAGTTATAGAAAGACCTCCAGACTGAATATTACCAAATGAACATTAATGGTTTGTTTGCATTCCACGTAAGTTTTTGCTTTGAAAAGAAAGGAGGTTATATTGATATTTAGGATAATTTTGATTTATTCAGTGTCTCTAACTCAAATCCCATCAATTTATATTTAGATATTGCTCAATGATCATTCCTCCTTGTGCCTGCATATGTATGTTTTAGTTAGAATCTAAATTAATTTGAAACATTCTGCCTGATACAAATATTACTTAAGAAGAATATTTCCATCAACTATTCAGTTTCTATTAATTTCAAATCAAGCCTACAGGGCTCAACACAAGGTAAGAGCCATGCTTGAAATGCTTACTGAAGTCAACATTTCTGTTTCTGAGACAGGACTGGCCAAAGGAGTTGAAATTGCCATTAGAGGAGGATTATGAGTTCTTGAATGTTTCTCATTTCCACTTATTTTTTGATAGAGTTACTTTTTCTTTCTTTAGAAAACACCCTCTGTGATATTAGGGACGAGCCCTAGCACTTCTACACATGTAGAATCCATTAGGGTCCCTAAAAATATCCCAAATGGATATTACTGAAAGCAGCCTCTCTCCTGTTATCTCGCACCATGGGAGAGCCGAGAAGGCAGCAGAAAGCCGCCAGACTTTTCCTGCCAGGTTTTTCTGTCTGCAGAGATGAGTCTTTAGGAGGTGTGTAGTTGGTATTATGGCTTTTACAATTACCCATCTGACAAACAGTGTGCAGCTCCCCTGTTCTCTTTGAGCTTCTTAGAGGCCCAAAAGCTCCTGAAGCAAATCTTGCTTTATGCTTTTGATAAAAGCAAAAGCTGAAGCCTCAGCTGTGAATGTTCCTCATCTAAAAGAAGATTTCAGAGGTGGGGATGTCCAATATAAGAAATGTTTTTAGTAATAAGTAAGGCATATGAACAAATCACGATGAGATGAAATAAATCATCCAGGAGTCTCAAGCAGCAACTGTTATTATATGTTTGCAATATTCCTAGAATATTAGAACTCATCTCTTTGGTGATATTCAATGTAAACAGTAAGTAAATAACACCAAGGCTGTTCCTACTAGATTTTGGAGAAAGCAATGCCATTATGAAGGGTTTGCATTCACTCTACAGCACATTCTTGCTTATTACTGTTATTGGAAAAAACAGATAATAAAAAAAAAGACTACAATAAACACGTTTCTGTGGAAGGTGGTGAAGCAAATGCAGCCGAATATAGAAAAGATAAAATGGACAATATTAAATCCAACCTAACGGAAGAAGAATACGCGAGGTGGAAAGCAGTTTACTGCTACCAAGAGGAATATCGCCCGTTCAAAGTACCAGAAAGACTTCACTGGAGTGACAACTTTTGAAAATGGACTGTTTATATATTACAATTGTATTGTTGTTGTTTTATACATATAAGCATTAAGAGTTATTTGTATTGTTCATAAAGTTTATTAGTATAGTTGTAATAATCTCCATTTTCACTATGAGGCACAGTCACGTACCCAGTTTTTCATTGGTTCCTATTTTCCGCAGTTCTTATTATTCATAACTTCTTGTTCTGCCCCTTTTAACCTATTATGGAATGTTACCTACCCCCTATTAGAATTCTCCTCCCAATTTTGTCCTTATACGTTTTACCACGCCCATTTTCTAGTTCCTTCCTTGGAGACCCTATAAAAGGGCTCTCTGAGGAGAAATAAAGGCTTACCTCTTTTTCAGCTTCACCTGTCTTTTTGTCCTTCTTCTTTGAGCTCAATCCTAGAACCCCTCAGCTACCCTAGAGGTAGCTGACCCTCCCCTTAACGGGGGATTTCTACTTTATTTTACACTCCTGTTATGTTTCAAGCCAATACTTTCCTCTCTTGCCAACTGTTAACAACCAGTTTGTGTTCAGTTTCATGGCAATGTACACATTTATAACTGTGCTATTTGTGCAAATAAAAACCACAAGCAAGTTGTTTACCTGCTGTAATGGAAGTGACTGAATGCCTGAATCAATTGGCATTTAGGCATATACAGTGCATGCCTAGTCCTGCTTTCCAATATATTTCTCTAGGACTTGCACAAGAATCTGAAATTTCTTATTACTACAAGCCAGAATACAGACTGGCAGTTTGTTATTATCAAGCTGCCATTGGTAAATGAATTATTACTACAGCACAGTAGGGGCAAGGGTGTTGTTTGTATATTTTCCCTAAAAACCAATTACAAATTCTTTATAGGTGTGATCATTACTGGATGATTACTCTGGACAAACAATTTGTACTTTCTAAACTGCCTGGGAAGTGACTTTTCTATATAGGCAGCTGAAGTACGGTTATTTTTGGTCAAGGTCACACAGTAGTTTTGCTGTTGTTTGATTTATTAAACATTAATTGAAACAATAGGAAATGTTCTTAAAAATGTTCCTCACTGATGCATCCAAACACACCACAATAGCAACAGGATTAGTCATCACCATGCAGGTCTCATATTTCTCAAGGAGAGGGTGAAGAACCAGAATGGAACACTGAGAGGACAGACTTCAATTTAATAAATCATCTAAATAAGTGCTTACTTTTAGGCCTGTCATTAAGTAGAGTTTTAATCACAAACTTTGAACTCAAATGTTTGAAGGCAAAACATCTTCTCAGTAAAGTAAGACTTATTTTTTTTTTATTTATACCTTATTGAAAAGTACCATAAATCTGTAGAAATAGATTTGGAGGGGACCCCAACATGTTAAATAGATCTGTTAACATCCTCATTTCTTCAGGAGAACCATCCATATCTAAAATATCCTTGACAGATGTTTGCCCAGAACTGCTCACAGGTCTCTGCTTCCCCAAACTCAGTATTGAATTCAGTGGAGTCATTCTAAGAGCTCCAGAACTTTACAACACTGAGTCACTCAGTTATCCCTCTTTGTTCAGTTCACTGGCACTTCCAAAAAAATCACACACAGAAGATAAAATCCCTTCCAATCCCTTTCAGTTCATACAATAGGATCTGTATTGGCACAAAGTTTAGTTGTGAGGTGAAAGTGCAGGTAGGAAGAGCTGGCCAAAATCTCTACATCCGGGTCTCTGTCAAATGCGAAGAAATACAATTATGTAGCCCTTGCGAAAAAATACTGTGTTGACAAAAACAAGCAGGAAGCCAGAAGTGAAACTGCTGAGTAGGTCTCTAGAATGACTGCAATTACAAGAGCTGTGCAGGTGACTGAAATGGCCACAAAGTCTTGGTATCATTAGAATAAATAAACAAGAACTGACAATGGCAAAATATTTCTGGAAAGCAAATCACTTAATATTCTCCAACGGTGAAGAGCTTTGAGCTATAATTCATCTCCTTTCAAAAGTGCAGATGTTGCAGTGTTTCAGAAAAACAAATCATTAGTACTACCTGTAGATGCAGGAACAGAGTTACAGAGGTGAAAGGAGATGTTTGCAGCCATTTGAAGAGTTCATTTGAAAGGCAAATGCATGCCCTAGGTGTTCATGTCCTGAATATGCCATCCTGAACAGCAGAGAGTGCTTTTGCAGGTTCCTATTCACTCCCAGTAACTTGGGTTCCCTGTTCAGTTCCCATATATTCATCCTAATTCTGCACCAATTTATAGTCAGTGAAATACCTACATACCAATCATATGACATGTACTAAAAAAAACTCAAAAAAAACCCCCAAAAGAATCTGTTCTGTCCTGCTCAGCTTTGGTATCAACGCCAATCCATGTCACACCATCAACATGAGGCTTGCACACAGACTAAGGGCAGTTGGACTCTGCTGAATTGCCACTGCAGTAATGTGAGAAAAAAACCAAACTCCAGCGAGTATTTTGCAATGCAGAAATAAAATGCAGTGACCACTTCATGATAAAAATCTAGTTGAGATCAGAAATCACCACTGTAACATCCACACTAAGGGAAATGCTGCGAGAGGCAAAGCTGCTGCCTATTAAAATTCTCCAGCATCAGGTTTTCCTTATACCTGACAACATGAGAAGTATGATGCATAAACACTTTTCTAAATAAAAAAAGTAAAGAGCAGTTGCCATGGAGACATCATGTGTTCCCTTGGGACTTGAGGAAACACAATTAGCCTACAGGATGGTTTTCAAACACTTTAATTTGAACCTTTTGGAGTTTCAGCACTGTAGTGATATGGTAAAATAATTAGTCATGCTGTCTGTGTTGTTTCAGCCAACATATATTACTGTGTGTGCAAAAGTAATGATTATGGAGGAATAGCTTTCTTTCTGATATTTTAAAACTGAATTTATAGAAAGGAAACCATCAGCTTTGACTTTTTAACACTAGATTGAAAAATACAACTAATAATCATCTAATTGTCACAGGAATCTCCTTTTTCTCTCTTCTTTTCAGTTTTGTGACCACACAAATCAATTGTTCTTTCACATAGATGGCATCTAGCAAAAAAAAATTAAAAAAAAAAAAAAAAGAAAAAAGAAAAGAAAAGGTATTTCCAGACTGGGGTACACCATAAGACAATAGAAAACCTGAGTTCTGTAAAATGGTCTGTAAGTTCCAGGTGCTAAAGACTTTATTCTTTGGAAATGTGTGCAATTTTCACAGTTATAAAACTTAGTGACTGTTTTTTTTAAAGAACAGAGACTGGACTTAGATGATCTCAAGAGGTCCTTTCCAACCTCAACAACCATTCACATAAATAATCTGACACTCTGTCACCTGCACCCAAATTCAGTGGGGTCACAAGCACCCATACCCACAAGGGGAAGCAAACAATAGAAAGTAAATTTAAACCAGTACTTTAATAAGCTGCATTGTCACACTGACCATGAACATTGGGGATGTGCTTTTCTCAGATCCTCTGACAGCTGCAAATCCAACTGTGAATGCATTTACTACTCACCTGCTAAAATTCTGAGCAGCTTTTAACATTCAGACACAATTCCGCCCCCCACACCTTGGTTATGTCACATCTGTCTCATGCCGGCCCCTTACGCCAGACACTGCAAGGTGTGTGAAAGGACTGTGATTCTCAAAGCTCAGGATCTGGCTGGAGGGGACTGTGGCAGCACAAGAGCTGTCACCTTTGATGCCAAAAATCATGAAATAAGTGAAGTGCCTAGAAACAATTTGGTCTTTAAGCAGCAAAGGTATTTATTGCCAACGTTAGGGAGCGAGGCAGTTCCCACTGCACAAACTCGCTCCGAAGTTTCAGCAAGAAACCAGGTAATTTATCCAGTTGACATTCAGGATTACAACACCTTAACACACATATTCATGGAGTTGTGATAGCTAATTATCATCTTCATAGGAGGTGGAGTTTGGGCGGAGCTTGGGGTGGAGCCTTCCAGAATCTTCTCCTGGCAGTTTCTAGGTGGACTGTCCAACCTTCAGCCTCTTCAGGGTTCATTTTCTCCTCTTTCTCACCATAACCTCTCCACTTTCCTTTGTTAGGTGTCCCAGCTGGTCAAGCTTGTAAAACTCCTTGGCTCAAGGCCTTTCTGCCTTATTCAAATGTCCGTGTTACTCTGATTTATGACCACTAGGCTTATTGTGTAGCACTCCTAGAAGTCTTCTAAGGTTTTGATCCACTAGTAGAACAGCACAAGTTATCCATCGGGTATCAGGCAGAATAAGCATCTGGCAATTTTCTAACAGAGCAAGGTACCTTCACTAATCCAGTTAACTCTTTCAGGGCTTGCTCTTGCTTCACCTTGCAAGGTCCTCCCATATGAAGGTGTAGTGGAATAACAGCAGGATGCAGATGCTGCAGAGATAATAGCACTTGGACTGCTGAAGAGTTACCTGAACTTACAGCACAAAATGAGCAAATGTCTTAAGCACACTGGGACATTGCATGTGGGGCTAGACTGTCAGACACCTCATTATTTGAAACTGAATGAGTCAGGGAAGGACAATTTACAGTTTCTGAGACTGGAGAATACCAGGCTGGTCTTATCAAGGTTGTTTTGCTTTGGCCTGGGCTGGCAATGAAAACCTGCTCCTGGTCATATCCCCTCACAGCTCTGCCACTCAGAATTTAATGCTTCAGAAGAAGGGGATTTTGTAAGCACAGGACTTTTGATCTGCACAACAATAATAAGGCTCAATAGAAGCAGCTTTGTAGAGGAAAAACTACCACCCAGGACCCGATGCCTACAGTCTTTGACAGTCATTTGAGTTTTGTTCTTCATAACACAGTTTAGATTCCCTTTGCATCTGTCTATCACCATTTAAAAAGGAACATAACAAAGTATTATAGCGTGTAGAATTACGTTCAGATGTATTCCTACCTATTTTCCATGTTTGCAGGCAGAGGAGACCATTAGCTGATGTAGAGAACAACATAAAAACAGCAGCCAACAAACCAGTAATTAATATTAAAGTCTGATCAATTAAACCATCTGTAAAATGTTAGGGACAAGAGAAATGCACAACTGGCAAAGCTTTACTAGGATTTGTGAAAGCAGTGCTATACTGAATGTAAGTGATTTGATTGTATATATTAACAAAAGTTGCAGCAGAAAAATAGAAACAGAAGTAGCACTCCTGTGTTGAAAGGGCAATAAACTTAAACATCCTACCCTCTGATTTCATTAAGGCTATGTTCATTTAAAGCATCTTACAAATGACCTCCTTTAGGATAGATTTTCTCATTTTTACAGAAAGCCATTTGAAAAATAGGCATTTGAAGTGACTGAACAATGATATTCATTTAAATACAATATTATCTTAGACTCCCTCCCTATTTTCATTATAGGAAAGCTAGCAGGTGCAGAGCAAGCACTAAAACCTGAGGTGCCTCTCAGATGATTTCAATGACATCTTTAAATATGAAAGCTCTGCCTCGATTGTCCTCCTGCAGTGTCTCTCTGATTTCAGCCTCCCACAGCTGACACCTCTGAGCTCAGCTCTTGGTCATTGCCCAGCATCAGAGAGCACACACTCATTTCTGTGTCGAGGTCGATTGAAAAGGACCACCAAAAAGGGAGTTGGATGAAGACATTTGCTTTTATTTAAACCTCCAATGAAGCAAACAGTCATTTTCCTTGGCTGTTATCCCAAGTCAGCTCTCATTAGAAAAGAGTAATCAACGATTTGTGGAGAGGAGTGTATTTCCATCAGATAGACACTCTGTTTCTGATTTGACAGTACTCTCTGCTTGATTATACAGACTGAAGCTGAATTCTGAATTTCTGAAGCCTTTGTGCCTTCTATGTATGCATCTTTCCCTCATGGAAATAATTCTAATAACTTTTTAACCTACATCTCTCTGTTGAGGAGCAGATCTAATGATGTATTATTATTATTAGCAAGGTCTTTGGAAAGAATATATGCTTCCAAACAGAAACCTCAAGAGATTAATTACTCAGGCTAAAAGCTGTTATGTGTTTTTAACACTCCAGATGAAATGAGCCAGTCCTGATTGTCAGATCTACCAAAAAACTTTGTATTTTTAATAATTTACACCTTCCTTTAATCGTCTGAACCTACTTCCCAAAGAAAGCCAGTTAGCTTCAATACATCTTTGCTAGCCCTTAATATAAATAAACACATATTTCTTGATAAGTTTTCAATGCAATGGCAACTCCATATCATTTTCCCCCTTCTTTTCTTTAAAACAAGCTAGTAGGTCATACTGAAGACTAACACTCTGATTTGCATATGCAAAGACAGATCTCCAAAATTAATTCTGATTAGAAGAAATACAGATAAACATTCTGTTTGTGCCTTGGAAAAATGTCATGGAACAAAGTGTTTTGAGATTCTATACAGAAAAACAACACTAATTTTACCATAATTAATTTTGAAGCACAAATATAATCTCAGAAGATGATTAGTAATGGTGCTACATGATTGTTTGTTTAACAGTAAAAATTATTAAAAAACAGAAAATCATTAACCACACACATCAGGGTGTGTGTTATCAAAGTCTGTGCTGCTGTGACTAACCCACTTCTGGTAACCCAAATTGCTGCTTACAGTTGCACTGAATTCAATGTTGACAACCCAAATCACTCCAAAGTCTGCAATTTAAACATTAGTCTACTTATTAACAGAAGCTGAAGAAAGTGTCAGCAAGATAGCAAATAGGCAATAAACAGCTCAGGAATCCTGGAGGACAGAGGTTTGTGGAAAATTCAGTAAAGAGTACAAATATATCTCATAATGAGCACTACTGGCTGCTTCCCTGTCAGTATCAGTCACATGCAGAAAGTCAGAGACCAAATATTTCACTCTTTGAGAGGAAAGGTCTGATCAAAACCACTTTTCTCAGTGAAAGCCCAGTAACAAGGCATCAACCAGGACATTTGTCATCATAAGGGAATAATATTTCTTGAAATATAATTCATGAAAGATACTAAACATATGCTGGAACAGAACCGGGACTTTAACACTGGCAACAGCAATTTGGAGATCCTCTTTAATGGAAGTGTCACCTTGTTTAAACTGATAAATTATGTCCAACAGTTTTATTTTAAAATACACTTTTTCAACTCATAGCAGTCAGGCAACAGAACAGTCTTCCTCCTCAGTGTGCTGAACTCAGAAGAGTTTTTTTGCTCTACATCAGAATTTCCTGAGCAGGACATTTTTAAAAAGACTTCTTGAAAACATTGCAATAGTCCTATAAAAAGGTGTCATGTGGTCAAACGTGGAAAGATTAGGTTTTTCTTATATTACTCCCTTGTCTGCCACACCTACCACCATTCAACCATGTAGCACAATTCTGTAACATAGGAAAGCATAGATATTAGATATACATTGAGTTTATTTTCTAGTCTTTAGAAAACCCAACAAAGAAAGGAATAACGAGGTGAGAAAGAGGAAATTAACTGGAGAGCATTAAAACTTCTATTAATGTTGGACAGGGTCAGGACTGTGATTTTAATGGGTGATCCAGTCACACAGTATGATTTAAAAAACAGGTTTTCTACTTTGGTATCAATATTTTTCCTCAGCGCATCCTTCACAGTTTAAAATATTCTGTAACTCTCTACTAAAACTTCACATATGAGTGAAAATCTGACTCTGAGACATATTATTTGCTACACTCAAACCACAGAACACTTAAATTCTGAAATATGACAAACCATATGTTTTACTTGATCAGTTAATGCAATTTTTAAAAAGTATGATTAAAATTCTTTTACACATTCATAATTTACTTCTGTTTGACTATGTTTTTGATAAAATAGAAAACTGTGCGTCTGATAGTATTAAAATGTGAATTAAAAGGTATTTTTTAATCCTTTTCAAGATGTAGTTAATAAGTTATTACACTTAGTTATCAATGGCACCGGCAGTGATGAAGTGTCAGATAATTTGAAAGTGCATTTATGGTACTCACATCTTATTTTCATGTGTCTTCCTCTACTAAAGCATTGATCCCAAATTTACATCCCTAAAATTTTGAAAAGACAATTTGTGAATCCAAACAGAAAACAACGTGCAAAGAGAAGATAGAAAGCAAGCATCAAATACATTTAGTTTCACAAAATTACATTCTGATTGAAGTGAAATAAAAATCAAAACCTGCAAATTCTAGCAGTAATTAATTTTTGAGTGCAGCTCAGTTCTTACAGTATAGTAATAATAACCAAATAAATAGAAGTCCTTTTCCACCATGACTGCACATCACTTACCAAATGTGTTCCCAGTTAATAAATTAAACACACAGCACTTCTTAATTTTCACAATGGTTCTATGATTGTCTCAACCTATTCTTTTGGAAGGGCCATATCAAATATTGTAAACCAGAACTTAAATTGCAAGGACGACGTTGAGTCACGGGATGTATGAAAATCTGTTTCAGGTATCAGCACATGTGTGTGCAACCAACAAGTTTTATCAAAGCATAGGCAGAGCTGGGAGGCAAGAATTCAGGTTTTTCCTCTTCTGCAGACTGGAGATAATAACCAGTAATCTTGAGCAATGTGTCTTTACGGAGCAAGACAGAAAGTCCACGTGTCACTGCTTCTGCCACCCACCAGGTCTTTCGCCATTCTCAGCTCCACAGACACATTTTATTCCTTTACTGCAAAACTTCATTGCAGAATCCCAGCCTAAAATAGAAGCACTAATAATGGCCTGAACAAAGTGCAAAAACACACAGGAGGGCTTCTGTGAGTCTACAAAAGACCTGAAATGAGAGTGAAATGAGAGGTGCCCTTTTCTGCTCAGTCATCCTTACTGAAGAAGACTACAGTGGAAAAGAACTGCCACTGACTGCTCAGGAACTACCAGGTGTCATTCCTGTACCTTAAATTAAACTAGATATTCTGACCACCTGCTGTGGGGATCATTAAAAATGTGCTGAGGTGAGTGACAGTCTTGCAACATCATGCAGTTCCAGCTTAATATGCCTAGTGGAAAACAGCTAAGCACGGAGGAAAAAATGAATTATTTAAATGCTGCACCTATCAAACTACAACATGTGTACAAAGAGTTTCCCCTGCATAGAAAGTTCTGTAGAATATTGCCTTATCATAGGGTTGCCCTGACCATGACAAAGCTGGTCTCTATGATTTTAACTGCTTGAGTAGGAACAAGCTGGCATCATGTGCTACTGTAAGTGATGTCCCATGGCAGCACTGCCATCAGCTTCCTCTGCTGAAAATTGTGTCAATACTCTTTCAAAAACTGTTCTATTGGCAGACAATGCCAATTGAATAAACTCAAGGCAAAGCTTCAACATGCACTTAAATGCAAGAAATTGTCTATAATTACCGCAAAGAATTGCCAGTAACAATTTCATGGAAAAATAAGCATAGATGAGAAACAAAACTCGCTGCATTTTTTGAAACAAGCACACAAGATGGATCTTTGTGATTCAGTGAGTCGAACGGTGTCTCCAGCTCGTCCATAGTCCCCAGGTTGTGCCCCTGCTTATCAGAAACCTAAAAATGGCATGTGAAAATGTATTGGATATATACTAACATTCCTTCAGTTTCATTTATTTTTACATTTTCAAACAAGTGAAACTTGAGAACAGATTTTCGAACACAACAAGCCATAGTTTCAAGTGACAGTCTTTAGAATTGTAAATAAAACTGTGTTCTCTCACAAAGGATATCCTTTGTTTAACTGTCACCAACAAGAATTTAAAAACAGAAACCTCCTGCACTAGGGCACCACCTATGCCACTAGTCTAGTTTGGCCACCAATGATTGCCAGAGAAGTACAAACAAAAAATGCACCAAACTGAATCTTCAAAATAAGATTGTTAATTAAAGACGATGCAACCAATAGCCAAAAGCATTTAAAAAAAATTACATAGCCTGCTGACTTAGCAACAGACCTGATCTGAAATCATACAAAGCTGATTGCTAGACGTGGTGACAGGTAATGTAAAAGATGAGAGGCTCGCTAAGAAATTGCTCTGCAACATGTAGGTCAAGAGCTCTGTAGACTAATTCCTCATTAGAGACCTCCTCAAAAAATTATCCCTCTGTGTTTCTGCTGAAGTCAAGTTTCTTGATGATGCCTTGACAGAGCTCCCTGGAAGAAACATGGGTATTAGTGTGCTCTGTGGGAACTTCCCACATCCATGAGAAAATCCTGTTCTGAAAACTTTAATCTCTCTCCTTGAGTGACAGTCACACTTCTAAGCTGTCGTCTGCAAACCAGCTTATGGTATTCAGTCCTTCCCTTTGGGTTTGTCACAACAGGCTGCCAGCTGTGAAGGGCTTCTACATCCCTCTTCTGAGTGATTCCTCACACTCTCACTGTCTCTGCACAGAGCCATGTACTTGGAACACATTTGGCTGACCCCAGGTTCCAGCTCCATCCCAGGGTAACCTCTGAAAGACACACACTCCATCACAGGGCTCACTGCCTCCAGAACAAGCCAGGTTTCCTGTGAAATAACTGTAACCACCTCCAGTCCCTCATTTCTATTTCTCTTTTATTTTTTCTTTTTTGTTTGTTTATTCTTTGGTCTGGGTTTTGTTAAATATGACACCAAGGGAGGGGTGAATTTAGTGTTTGAGCCTCATCGATCAGACTCTGAAACTCTGAAGGTATATTAGCCATTTCATATAAATTATTATAACATTATATTACATTAATATGCTCAATATATTACAAGGCAGAGGATATAGAGTCCTCTTGAAGCACACCACATGTACAGGTCAGAAAAAGAAAGAAAAGTCAGAAAAAAACTTGCAACAGGAAAGAAATCTTGTGAGTTTGGGGATTTTCCCCTGAAATGAGTAATGGTGTTGTACTGAGAATCATTAGAACTCTTCTGAAAATGGATTCAATATTCTAAATAATGAATTGAGGCATCTTGGCCATTACACCTAAAACTGATTTTTTAGCTTAGAGCTTTTTACCAACACTGCTTTACATACAAGAATTGCAGTACTAGTTAATGTTTTTATATATTTTATTGAAATATTCTGCTTTGAATAAAACGTACTGGAGAAAGTTCCAATCTAAGCTATCTCTTTTATGGGATGTCAGGGTACTTTAGTTCACTAATACACTGGTTCTTCCTTCAGATGAAGTGAAAAGGCTTGACTTTATTTTGTTTCTGCTGCATTTTTATATAAAATATTGTAATGACCTATTCAGGAGATTACACTGCCATATTCTAAACAACATTATAACATCTGGTGTGAAACACAAAATACTTCCAGAAAAGAGGACCGAGAATAGTAGTGGGAGAGCTTTGTGCTTTTCCAGTGTGTATGTTGACTTCACACTGACTGTAATTGTAGTTATTTACAGGTATTGGAGGAAGAAACAAAGACAGAGTGGGTCAGAGCCATGAAACTGTGGTTTTTCCAGACCACAGACAGATAGAGACAGGCACTGTGAGGAACCATTAGGCTTTTGATCTACAGCCTCCTTTATGGTTTTGGACATGGACCTTCCTTCTGCAAGGTGTTCAGCCAGAGATCAAGCAACAGCAGGACATGGAAAGGTTTGCTCTGTGAGATAAACATCTTTGAGTTAAACACCTCCAGAAAACTCTTAAACCTGGCTGGGAACAACAGGATCCTCCCAGCTCAAGGAAACTCTCAGAGGATACAAAAATGGCAGGGAAAAGTTCATGACAGTCATTTCTCACCCTCCTAGTACAGTAGGAATTTAAGAACAGAGAAAAGTATTTGGAGCTAGGAACAGAGCAAACATTGGCAGTTCTCCCTAAACCATTGCTTTGGAGACTATGCTTATGGATACCTTCAATTCCAGCTCATGTTAACCAGGTGCTGCTGCTTTTGGTCTTCAAAAGAAGTTCTGAGTTCTCCTTAGAAAACGTGACACAGATAATCCCAAAACCTACTTCCTTTTCTTCCAGATGCACTTTAAGCTGCCTCAAGCCTTGCCACAGATTAAGTGCTTATATATACGATTAGACCTTTCAATCTCTACTCTGATTTCTTTGTCCTTAATACTTTCCTTGCAAGTTATATTGCTATTCTCTAGGTGTGGTTTGGCAGTGTTATTGAAACGTGTGCCTCGAAGAGCAATTTAGCCCAATCTACCTTTTTACACTGCTCTAATAAAAAGCTTTAGTCCCTCATCTGCAGTTTAATCATATCTAAACCATTTGAAAAGGCAGGAATTCTATGCCTCTCTTATACCAGTCTTTTTTTTTTATGCTGTAATCCCTGCTGATATTTTACAAATTAATCTCCCCTAGGCTGATGGAATGTGAAAGAAAAACAGTTATCTGTGCAGAAAATATTAACATTATTACTCTTCTGTATATTCATTTCTCTTTTAAACAAAAGACAACAAGATTTTATCTCTGTACTGCAATATTAATCATACTTCAGTTATTTGATTCAATTTAATGTAAAGCATTCCAAATCATTTGAGACTTGGATACTGAGATTTCACATGATGTTAAATTACTGCTAATCATGACTGCTTTGAAGCAGAAACCCTCTCCTTCCATCTTTTAGTGTGGTTCTAAGTGAAGAACAACTTGTATAGTCCAATTTTCCTTGTTCAGAGTAAGTCAGATGAAAGATTTCTCCTCACATTCAGCCAAGCAGGCAGGGAAGACTGAGAAGTTTCCCACAGAAAGTCCATCATATGATGAGGATTTCAATCAGCATGGACAGTTGGGCTGGACAACCCTTCCTCTTCATCTATTCCCTTGCAGGAAGGAATGCTCCAGCCACAGATGTCTGCACAAGGAGATACTCCTCATCCCTTTCCAGAGTTCTCCTTCACTCTCATTTCAAAGAATAATGAGACTATCAAGCCACATTTTGCCTCTTTTTCTTTTGAAGGCACAGCAAACAACGCTGTGTCCCGAGTGCCACAGACAAACTGAGCATAACTGGAGGAAAACAAAACCAGAAAGCAAAAAACCCACAATCAGAATTCTTGGGTGTCATCTTCTGAACTGTTCAGTTTAAAACCACACTTATGAAATAACTGTCTCTCTCCTGAAAGAGGATTTCCTCTCTTAGTTAAAAATTTAGTTAAAGTAATAATTCTTTTTCTTAAATCAAATATGCTCTTTTAAATCTAAAACACATAAATTCTACTTAAAATAACTGTTATATCCCAAAGAACATGAACAAGATATTATGAATAATGAAATGGCCTAAAGCAACCAGATAAAGGATGCATGAGAAATGTATTGCTTCCCTCAAAAATGCTGCAAATTTTATTTGTACCCACATCTCTTTCACAGAGCCAATTTATTCTCCACTGTGACATTTTTGCCCCCATCAGAAGTTATCGATTGAATTTTAAGGGCTTCATGTAATGGATCTTCCATCGTCTTCCATGAGAAGTTGCTCCACAACAACTGAAGATCCATAAAACGCATCCAAGTTAAGAATGCTCTTTACTTGGTGCCTGTTCACACAACCTACTAATAATCCTTTTTCTGAAGTTTAATCCTCAAATGAACTTACATGGGGCCTCAGTCCCATTAGAGGGTTGAAACAAACCTTAAAAAGATGACAGGAGGTGACAGGAAACCTATTTCTTTTCACAGAGAAATATTGCATGAATTATTAATCTGACCCAGAAAAGATTATAATCAAAGACTAGCAGGGGCCCCTTGAGCACTGTTAGTGCATAATTCCACCCTCTGAACCTTGAAAGCCTTGGGAATTGATATGTGAAGGAGCAGAGCAAGAAAGCCAAAGTTTATGTCACTGAGAGAATTTCTGAAGGAGAGTCGTAACACCTACCTATCTTTTATATATAAAGATGTATGGTCAATTATTCCTCCATTAGCATTTCTTTTAAAAAAAACAGAGGCAGATAGTTATAATCACTTAAAAATACTACTGAGCAATTTCATAATTTTGAGGAGTAGGGGACTCTAGGAAAGTGAACCAGCAGAATCTGAACGCCTTTTAGAAAACAGTTACAGTCATGTAAAAGAAAGACATCAAGAGGTGTGCTGAATATCAGTTACACTGTGGACATCCTCAGGGATGGAAACTGCCAAGTCATGGCTTTGAGTGAGTGAAAAACAAAGAAAAGAGGCAACCAAAGATTTTAGTTCAAGCATATTCAGCAACTGTACTGAGGTAGTATCTACAATTACATGCTACAAAAATAAAATGATGCTGCATTTCTATTGCTCCTGGAAAACATCTGTCTTTGATTACTATCTTCACAAAACAATCTGAGAAGTCACCTAAACTAATCCTGAGTTTCTGATCTTGCTCAGCAGTTCTTAACACGGCAGATCCTGCTAACACAGGACAAGGAAAAGTGCATCAAGTTCTCCTGATGGCCTGTACAATTAAGCAGAAGAGAGCAAAAAGCAGGGCACTGTATTCCAGACCTTACAACGCTTGCTAGATTTTCAGCACAAGTATTAAAGGAATTATTTCATCAATTGCCTAAGTGCAGGACATGCTATCTGTAGCATCTCTGGTGGATAGAAACAAACAGAACACAAAGCAGCTTCATCTGCTTTCTTCAGAGCATTGCCATCATTGCACCTGATCTGTAGCAGCTCAGAGCAGGGCTGATGATGCCTTGTAGTGCATTTGCTCAAAGCCTACACGAGTTGCCAGCTGCCTGCTCATCCGAACATGAACATCCAGTATCATGCAAAACATTTGGAAAACTGTTGCCAAAGAAACGTGTTTACACTACATCTCATCTGAGGAAGTCATGTGAGGCCAATCTCTTAGCCCAGCAGGGCTAAGATCTACAAAATTGCCTAAAGTTCTTATGAGATGTGAAACCTCTGCTGGTTTCTCCTGCTCCCCTGGGATACACACAGAGCATAACTCTTACAGAACCCCCAGGCTAGCTCAGTCTGATACACAGTGCTATTATTTATACAACAGATATAGGATTAATTATTTACTGTACATATTTAGTCAGGTACACAGTCTCTTATCTTTAAAATAAGCATCCCATTTAATTAATTTCTCATTGTTCTCAACCACGTGCTTCCTCACAGCCAGATTTCGAGAAGCAAATTTAGCTCTGTAAGTTCAAGAACAAAAAGATGTATGTATGTAGGTAACAAGCCTGAAGCCCTTATCTTCCTGAGCGTGGAAAAATCTTATGAACCTCTGAGTGAATGAAACACAAATTACTAGAGTAAATTTCAGAGCAGACAGCAGTTTTGAGTCAGCCAAAACTCAGGCACTTCAGTATTTATTGCATTATTATGAAACCTTTTTTGTGTGTACCTAAATCATCCCCATATTACATATGGGTTTGATGTGGGACATATGAGAGGGTGTACTTATCCTTATTACAGTAGTTTCTGAGCACTTCACAACCCTTTATGGTTATCATTTTCTAAGGAAGTACTTTCACAGAGGGTAAGAGGCTCAAAGGAACGGAAACTTAGTGTAAGTACATCACTGTCTTCTTGAAAGTGTTTTTCCCACTCTTATTCAGACCTGTAGCATTAGAAATCTGCAGCACCCCAAGAGTGCAGCACACATGTGAGCACAGCTTTCATTTTCTTCTCCTGATCATTTTTCAGAAATGGTATCAGAAGCCTTTAGAAGGCAGGATACACAAACAGATGTAGAGGGTGACTGCTTTTTGGATACTTTTAATTACTTGCTGCAGGTTGTCATCAATGTTTTTGTTATTTTAATTGCTCAAGAATGCTCTATACAAACACAAGGGCTGGTCCTGGAAGGTGCTGACTCGTCCTGATCCAATCCATCACAAAAGTGCCAACAGGCTTTCATACACCCCTGCTGTTACAAAATGTTTGCTCAGCTGGCCCAAAAATGTTTAGCATTCTACAAGACTCATCCCCAGTGTTCAAAATGTCTGTAGGGACATTTATTTCTGATGCAGAAGTCTCTGTTTGGTAGGAAGGGAAAACTAAGCTAGATAAGACACCAGCCTGAACATTCCTGGCACACAGTTCCTGTGCAAACCTTCCTTCCCAGGCCCTCTCTGACAGCTACTGCTGATTACTGGAGTTATGTTTAAATGCTAAAAATCAGAGTTCCAGTCCCAGATGCTGATTTCCCAAATACAAAGCTTCTAAAAGGGTTTTGTGTAGAACTCTCAACCACATGTCCTGGCTATAATGGCCAGGACCAGTTTGGCACTGTGTGGGTGTGGCCAGGGCTGCGTATTCTTCACCCTCTGTGTCATTTCTGATGGGCTGTTAATAATGGATCGCTGGCAGCAGCTGCCCAGGGCACAGCTGACCCCCCCAGGCTACCAGCTGGGTGTCAGAGAACCCTGTGAGACAGGGGAGTGCTTCTGTCTTCACACCAGGGACTCAGTTGTGGAAACTCCCCTCTGGGGAGGCATCAGCACCTTCACACCCACCTGAGGGGTCATCTCTGCTAATGGGCCATCAGGGGCAGGCACAATGGGCAGCTCCAAAATTCCCAAAGGACCCCACGATTCACAGAGTTAAATGAGCCATTGTGGAGCTTCCCACCCTGGCATTCCCACCTGAACCTGGGCATATATAATCTTGGGGTCTGGAGACCTCTGGTACCACTTGTTGGATCCAGAAGGGGACCAGAATCTCAAAAGGACTGTGACCATCAGCCTCACCAGCAGGTTTTCATTTACTTTTACTTTGTACTCAGAGGGACCACATGGTGCTCAGCACAGGGACTGGTGAGCTCAATTCTGTTTGTGCCCCAGGGTGCTGGGTTATACAGCTGGTTTTGTGGGTCAAAATGATTTTTTTTTTCAGTATCATTGTTTTTATTGTAATCTTTTTATTAAATTGTAACTCTGACTTGTGATCTCTTTGTGAGTTGGGTTGATTTCTCCTGCCGGTTTACCTTCAAACCAGCACACCATATTATGAGATTTATCCCCAAGATCATTCTGACATAAAAGGAAATTATTTTTAAAGGAATCTTCAGCAGATTATATATAGATAGAGACAACACAGCAAAAAAATGCAAATTAAAATTTTGAAGTAATATTCCTTGCAGAGGTTTAAAAATTCTAATATAACTATCACTTCTAGCACATTTAGGTAGGGACAACAAACACCAAGCCAAAAAATCATTGTTGTTGATTGCAACAGGCTCAATAGCAGTCATAAAGCCAAATATCCCAGCATCTTTATAGTCTCTAAAACATTCAGAGACCATAAGAATTCCAGTGATTATGTAAAGCATTCTTTAAAAATGGAATCAAAATCATCTGGGCACTTATCCCTGGAGTATCTAAATATAAGTTCTCATTGAGCACAAGCAGCATTCCAGGCAAGGGAATTGGCTATGCTGGCTTCATAATCCAACTGTAATAAATTTTGGATCCCACTTTATTATTTCCTATATCAAACATTATAACACAGGCTCCCTACAGCTATTCCTTCCATTCTGGTGCAGCTCAGAGCAGCTCCAGGAGAGGTCTGCAATCACAGTTAGAGCTGCCTTGGGCCTCCCAGGCATGTGTTGAACAAGACCCTCAGTATTCTCTGAAGGTGCACAGGCTCAAACTCCCAAGAGGCCATCTGTCATGCCACCCTAATCGAGGCTGTCACCTTCCATCTCATCTCAAGAAGGTTTCTAAAAGCCACTATTTGTTAGCTTTTCTGCAAAATACTCAGAAACCACTTTGAACCCCAGACCTTGCTTCCTGAACCCAATTCCAAATTCAATTTCCCTCAGCTTAGCCCAGATGGACACCTGCAGAAACATAACTGTTCCTGAGCTTTTTCTTCCACAGCCTGTCGGTGAAAAGCCTTACATTCTCTTCCTATCACTGTCAGTGATCAGCTAATTGATTTTAGGAGCAGCTTTTCTAATAGCAATCTGCTAGCAATCTCTTCTAGGGCAACTGAGAAACCCAGAGTGACTCAATAGTCCCATAATTTAATTACCTGTTTTCTGCAGCACAGAGCCAAACACAGGCAGAGGCAATAGTGCCGGTTGTTTTCCTCCAGTCCCTCACAAAGTTCTCCTCAGTTTTCCAGTGTTTGCAGCAGCACACCTGCTCTTGCATCCATTCCCCCAGAAGACCCCATATGGCCAGAAGGGTTTGTCAGCAAAGCCAACCTCCACACTGGGCATGTTTTGCACAGGCTCCTGCTGAGCCACGGTGAAGTTTACAGTGATTGACATCAAATCTGCCAAACTACGCCTTTTTCTTGTGAGATAACATGAAAACAAGTACACTGACACGTGGAGCTTTGCAAAACCCTGCAGGTAGAGAGGCAGGTGAACGTTGGGTAAGTCAGCTGGAAAAGTGGGTTTGAGGTAAAAAGCCCATGGGGAGAAGTTTGTTAGATAGCTTCTCAGTTTTTGCTCTTAATCTTACATGTCCTTTGGTTTCCTCCTTATCTCACGGGAAGAGAGATAACAACAAAGTTACACAGGGAAAGACAATGAATTAACAGTTCTGAAAATGCTGAGATGATCATCCAGAATTGCAGAATATTATTCTGTGATAGCTCAATTTGCCTCCCACTACTGAGAACATATTTACAAGGGAATTACTCACCATCATTGAGACATTTTATAAAGAATGGAATAAATAGTCATGGTCACTAAAGTAGAAAAGTGTGAACTACGCATTTCTAATAGATCTCCAGCAAACAAAATTCAGACAACATAAAAAGCTAAATAATCATTAAATTACCAATAGTTTATAAAAGTTATCTGATTATGTAATGTTCTATTGCTTTCTGCTGATCAGTTCTTAGATGGAAGACATTTTCTCACATCCCAACCACAAATGCAGCTGGGTTTTTGTGCCCAGTGGCAGGTTATCTCAAAGGGTGCACAGAGGCAGAGACTATCTCACATAGGCACATGCTCATTGACTTTTCACAGAACCCTTTAATTTTGGCCTCTGTCCTTTGTTGCTCTCACTGACAGTAGAATGCAGCCTCCAATCATTTCAATTATTCTGTTTATTATGAATATAAGCCTTAATGCAGTCTCCTCAATTACTTCATAGCACCATCTTTGGCATTAAAATGGGTTGAATTAAACTTTTGAATGTAAACCCGAGTGGTGGGCTTTGGTTTTTGTGCTGAAAAACAATGCACAGAAAGAAGGGGTATGGATGCATGAATACTGTGAGGTCTGATGTATTCATCAAGAATTTCAGAGATGAAGCTGCTCATCTCTAACTTTCATACAGCTGATATGACAACACCTTGGCCTCCAATCTATTTATTAGTGCCCCAAAATCTATGAATTTCTAACTCAAATATTTGGTCAGACTCTGTTGTCACAGCCCCTCTGGCTGTCTGATCCCTGGGAGTTTCTGTGCTAAGATTTTTACAGCTAACAGCATTTCTGTTACTTGTATAACCTCTTCTGTCTTTTTTTATAATATTCACTTAAGACCCACAGAACACCTCATCACTTATGACAGTGTTGAGAACAGCTAGAGCAGGAAATCATTAACTACATTTCTGTACTCACAGGTGAACAGAACTTCAAACATTTATTTCTGACTCTTAGATGAAAGTTGTTAAGAATTACCTGATGGAATTATAACTTCATTTATTAAGATTCATTAAAATAAAAGGAGGAGTAGAGTTTAACATTGATGTGAAGTAGTTCTGAAAGCTCACAGAAAAATCATTTTGTATAGAGATTGTGGAGTTTTCTGTGGGAAAGGAATTAAATTACAGAAGACACTTGCAGAGGAAAACTTGCAGAAGTGCACTAAATTGCTGCACTTTAAAATAAACTTCTCCAGTGCCATTTCCACTCCACCATTCAGACTCACAATTCTAACTTACTCTGGAAGTCTCAGTGAGATGCTGGAAGCACATAAGAACACAGATGATCAAAGCGGTGAAATTCGCTATGTGTTTCTAGAGGAAGTACTGAAAACCATAAAAGAGTTCACGGCACCATATCTTTCAGTCTGCCTGGATCTCTGCTTATCAAATAGCACTAAAGTTTTTATTGGTTTTGCCCTGAAAAAAAAAAGCATCAAAATCCTACTAGCTGCTGGTTCATTCCCCACCAGTGGGATGGGGAAGAGAATCAGAAGAGTAAAAGTGAGTAAACTCATGGGTTGAGATAAAGAGAGTTTAAGAGGGCAAACAAAAGCCATACACACAAGCAAAGCAAAACAAGGAATTCACTCCCTGCTTCCCATGGGCAGGCAGGTGTTCAGCCATCTCCATGAGAACAACATCCCATCACATGTAGCAGTGACTTGGGAAGACAAACACCATCTTTGCAAATTATCTCTCTCTTCCTTCTCTCCTCTCTATATATTCTCCCCAGCTTTATATATTGAACATGCTGCCATATGGTATGGAATATTCCTTGGATCAGTTGGCATCAGCTGTCCTGGCCATGTCCCCTCCCAGCAGTTCTTGATGCAGCTGTGTTTGATTATTTCATAGAATTATAGAGTGATTTGGCTTGGAAGGGACCTTAAAGATCATTTAGTTCCAACCCCCCTGCCATGGGCAAGGACACCTTCCATTTGACCAGGATGCTCAAAGCTCCATCCAACCTGGTCTTGAACACTTCCAGGGATCCAACTGGAAGTCATAAAGACAGGAGCAAAAAAGTAGGTTTGGAAAAGGACTTTGAAAGTAGGTTTTGGTCAACCTGGTGGGTTATTTTCTGAGGACTACTATAAACATAAAATACTTATGAGCATCTCTAAAACTGCTGGAAGTTCTACTCCCCAGCACTGTACTCAGCTATTTTAAGCAGAGGCAAACACAAAAACATCTCTGTATTAGAGTTAATGGGAAATCTGAAGCTGGAACAGGTAACAGAAATTAATTTTGAATCAGCAGCTTATTTTAAAAAGCCAGAAGCTTATAAATATTTCATGTTTTACTCTGAAAAGGAGGGAGGGAGGGAAAGAAGGAGGGAAGGAAGGAAGGAAGGAAGGAAGGAAGGAAGGAAGGAAGGAAGGAAGGAAGGAAGGAAGGAAGGAAGGAAGGAAGGAAGGAAGGAAGGAAGGAAGGAAGGAAGGAAGGAAGGAAGGAAGGAAGGAAGGAAGGAAGGAAGGAAGGAAGGAAGGAAGGAAGGAAGGAAGGAAGGAAGGAAGGAAGGAAGGAAGGAAGGAAGGAAGGAAGGAAGGAAGGAAAAGAAAGATAAAAAGCCATAAAAAAAACCCCAGTGGGAATCCCTTGCACAAAATTCCAGCTTCAGCCATGGGAGTGTGAAGTCTAAGTGCTTGACAGTATTTCACAAAGGATTTGTCAAAAAAAAAAACACCCAACTTTCACTCCAAACAAACGTTTTCTCAAGATCTGTCAACATGTTCTAATGAAACAAAACAGAATTGCAAGCATTACTTGGACAGGACCATAACTCAAGATGATGCAGATAAATTGGATAAATCCTATGAAATTAGTAACGTGACATTCCATGAAGACAACCATAACTGATTTTGAAACTGCTAACACCTGATGCCCCAAAGTTGAGCTAAATCTCACTCAACTGTCTCACAATATAACATCCAGTTTTACTTTTGAAAAGTCAAGACATTTTGCTAATCTTTCAGACAATTAAAGTTCACAGTCAGCTGCAAGTGCTTCCAGTTAAAACTGGAACTGTGGAAGGAAACCTTGTAGGTCCATTTATTTTACCTCCAAACAAACTCTAAAACCTACACATTTTATGCTTATGCAGTGTTTCTTTCTGCAACATGCACTAGTTTGTCTCAGCAAGTCATAGTCTGAATAACCAATTTCTCTTCTTTTTCCACAATAAGCACAAAGCATGTCCTGATCTAATTTCTATTCTGTCTAAATACTTGGATTTTTTTTCATCTGCGTTCAATAGTGTCAACCTACAACTCTCTCGCCTTCTCTTAAAATCATGAAGTTACAGTGAATACTCAGGAACATTTTTGATGATGAATAAGATACACAGTGCAGTGCATGGTAATCCAATGAAAAATCAAATAAAACTTATTATTTACTCAGCAGCATGCAAGAGATTGCAAATGAGTGAAACATAGTGAAAACCTCAGCACTTAAAAAGTTTTCTGTTGTGACAAATGCTGTCTCCACACTTAATGATGACTCTATCTTATATAAAGTCTTTTTATTTCCCCTGTTCAAGTCTCTTTTATTCAGCACTACAGAAGGAACTATTTTCTGCTCGGTTTTCAGTCAGCCTGGGGGATTTTTGAAGATCATAACTACTGAGATTATTAATCAGACAACACTATTTACAGCATGAACACTGAACCGTTCCACTGCTGTGGCACAACAATTGCTGCAAATCTGAAGCAGTGTGACAGATTTTTAGTGCACTGCACAGCCTTCCTAAGTAATGGTTCTAGGGAGATTGCTTCTAAGAGAATAGTGCAAAACTATGTTTTCCCTCTGTGAAATGGATTAATTTCATTCTAAGATCCACACAGAGGCTCAGCAGCACCCTGCTACTCTTCCTATATAGAACTGGGCTAAAGAAATAAATGACATGGACATGATAGTGGAAGTTGTATAGCATAAAAAAGGATAATGTCTGTGTACTGCTGCCTGCTGCCTGTTCTCTCTTAAGCATCATTGCACCTGTGTATTTTCCAATTTATGCAAAATTAGTCCCATTATTTTCCTTCAAAACTCTCATTCAAACTTTTTTTACTGCTCTGTCTAGACCAGCATGGCTGAACTTTGCTCTGATTTGTCTGGTTCTCATCAAATTATTCAGAGCCACCTTATCATGGCTTTGTGCCTCCTGCCTGTTTGTCTGAGCTTTAGTTATCCCAGAAGCTCATCAAAAACAAGGGCTATAATATTGTACCATTTAGAGAGTACCATATATATAATTTCATAACTGCAATTGTAAAATACTGATAGGTGAAAACAACTTTTTAAAAAAATAGTAACAATGTCACAACTAGTTGGGTTTAAATTTGCCAAAATTTATCTATCAGGGTGTGGTGAATTTTGTGCTTATTTTTGGGCACTAGAGATTTGTACATGTTTTCTGTAAGTATTCAGTGTGTAAATAAGAACATCAAGCTGGGCTAGAGCCTGGAGACAAGACTGATTTATTGCAGGTTCTCAGTTAATTGCAGTAATGGACTGTGAGTAAAACAGATCACTTGGAGTGTCTGCCACTGCTTGGGCTAAAAGCACATTATCTCTTACAGCTGGTCAACTGACATGTAACTTCATCAAGTATCTACATCTTTACTTTTGACATTACAGAGAAAATTTTAAGGATATAGAAATAAAACAGAGAGGAGATGACCTATACATTCCATGACATGTTTTTCTCTTTTTCCTTGCCATCCACTCTGTATATAATGTACATTGTTCATCTGTGGTGCATGTCTTTCAGATGCACAGAGCCCAGCAGGATGCCACTAGAAAAAATGTTCTCAGTCACCTTAATAAGGACAGGAGACACTCAGTATGGAAGCTACTGAATACTGTGGTGAGGTACTAAGCATCAGGCACTCACTTTGAAGGCATTTAAGAGTACCCACAGTGAAGATTTGAGCACATTGGGAAGTACTCCAGGGCTTTAATTTACAGAACCATAAAAGTTACCTGAAGTTATCAAAACCAAAAACTAACCCTCTAAACTGCTGGAAAGGATAAGACTGAGAAACCTTAAAAATTTGTCAGGTAAATTCATATCGCAAGTTAGGAAACTTTGGTTAGCTGGACAAGCAAACCCTTTCCTCCTACATATCCCTTCTTCCTGGACTCAACTTTACTCCAAATTTCTCTCTCCTACCCCCACATCAGAGCAAGGGACAGGGACTGAGGGTCACAATCAATTCATCAAACATTGTCTCTGCTGCTCTTTCCTCTTCAGTGGGAGGTATCCTCACACTTTTCCTCTGTTCCAGTGTGCAGTCTCTCCCCCAAGAGACAGATTATGAGTTGTTCCAATGTGAATCCTTCCCAGGGATTGAAGTTTTCTTCCTGAAGTGCTCCAGCACGGGTTCTTTCCACAGGGTGCAGTTCTTCAGGAACCAAATGGTCCGGTGTGGGTCCCCCGTGGGGTCAGAAGTCCTGACAACAAACCTACTCCAGCGTGGGCTCCTTTCTTCCTGGGTCCACAGATCCAACCAAGAGCCTGCTCCAGCACAGGCTTCCCATGGGGCCACAGCCTCCTTTGGGCATCCACCTGCTCTGGTGTGGGATCCTCCACGGGCAGCAGGTGAGTCTCTGCTACCCATTGGACCTTCATGTGCTGTAGAGGCACAGCTGCCTCACCAGGGGCTGCACCTCAGCTCCAGCACCTGGAGCACCTCCTGTCCCTCCTTCTGCACCAGCCTGGGGGTCTGCAGGGCTGTTCCTCTCATTCCTCTCTTTGGCTGCAGCTGCCCAAGTTTTTCCCCTTTCTTAAATTTGTTATCTTGGAGGTGCTACCACCACCACTGACTGGGTCAGCCTTGGCCAGTGGTGAGTCCACCCTGGGGCCATCTGGCACTGGCTCTGTCAGACAAAGGGGAAGCCTCTGGCAGCTTCTCGCAAAAGGCACACCTGTAGCCTCCAAGCTACCAAAACCTTGCCACATAAACACAATACAACTGGGAAAATGCCAAAATTTATATATTTGAATCATTTGTATCTTGCTTTATTTTTTGTGTCATTGCTTGAGCTTTGGCTTCCTACTTCTGTCTTCAATGCATTACTTGGTAATATAAAGCCATAGAAAATTATTTCTTCCCTAATATGAGGTTTTCTTGCCTCCTAGTTTCTATAATTTTTCCTAATAAAAGCTTAAGATTTGGGAGGTGACAGTACCAGAAATGGGTAATTATTGTTTCAAGTAGGAAATAGGATCAGGAAGAGAGAAATTCCAAACAAAACTTTGCAATTGAATGGAAAGTCTGGCTCTTTCCAAAGAAGTCAGTGTCCCTTTTGGTACCAACAATTGTCCTTTACTTCATGCACAGTACCACTAGAGAACCTTTTGGAACTTCTGGAAGGGAGATGGTGAAAAATTTTATTAAAACTAATTGCCTGCAGAGCAGCACAGTGGTATGAACATCCCCCCACAGATCACCCTCATTGTCCTTCAGGGTTCATTCAAATTGTTGCCTCCTAGACAAGACACTGGGCTTGCATGTGGACTCCGACCAACTGTAAGAAAATATTGATGCCAGTGATTTCATGACCAACAGGAGCAAATTTAGTAATTTACATAAGTAGTTTAATAATGTTGCAAACTCTGCTGATGTTATTCAAATTTCCAAGAAAATTAAGTGTGACCACTGGAAGTATTGAGCAGATCTAACTACCAAGAGCTTCATGGAAGTCTCAGGCTCTGAGTTAATCTGGTGGTCAAGATTCAAACCACGGTGAATCCAGAGTCTGTGGCAGTGATCATGAAAACATCACTGGCACAAATTAGGTGTGGAAAGTCCCAAAGCACAAAGATGAGGCCACAGTGCTTATAACGTGTGCAACCCTGACTTGGAGGAACCAAAAAAGCACTGTTCATACGTGGATTACAAAAAAGCCAGAATTGCTAATTAGAGGAGAGTTGCAGAGAATATTTGAAGTAATAACCTGAAAGAGAATAGCCAATATGGATTTCAAAGGGAAAATTTTCCTCCACAAAGATGCTTATAAAAGGTTATGAAGCTGATTATGGCAGCTCATTCAAACCGTTTGATATTCAAAAGGCATTTGATGACACATCTCCTGCTGAAAGCCACAGAAAAAATAAATTTGGGTCACATAGAAGGAAATTTCCTATGGTGAGCACTAATTGCATTCATCTTTTATTTATACATGGAGACCTCATAAAACATTCCCTACCCCAGTGACATCCAAATACTTTCCAGACTGAGCTATATTTAGGACTCTGCTCCACTCCCTGGAGAGGGAGGTTCTGCCACACTCCAGGATCTGGCTCACTAAAAATCTTAAAATTCTAAGAGCAAAGGGACTCACTGGTTGTTGCCATAAAAAATGTAAATGAGGGGAATTTCACCTCACCTAACCCATTGCATCTTTCTACCAACTCTTGCCTGACAGAAAAGGGCATTTTTTGGGCAGACATGGGCTTTTTACTCTGACTTCCCAAAAGCAGGGTCTGCACATGTTTGTGTACATGCTGATGCTGTGCTCTAAGTCACGATTTATCATCATCAATTGCCAACAAGTCCCAATTGCAGTGACTCCATCCTTGTGCAGGGTGCACCCTGCCTAAGCAGTATTGGCATGACTCCAGTCATTTCAATGCCATTCCCCCTCACAGACATTGCTTTAATCAGATGCAACCTCTGTTCCTGTCATGTTCTTTCAGAAGCCCAGTTTTTGCTGCTTCCTTGCAATGGGTCTGGTTTTTTTTCATCAGACCTTTAATATCTTTCTGAATTTGTCATTTTACTGAGGATCAATATAACAGCAAATCATACAGAAGTTTTGTTCTTTTTTTTTTCCAGCAAATTGTGAAAGGATGGTTTGTTTCTGATAGGTCTAGTTACAGGCACTCACATATTGCTGCTATTTGCAAATACATAAGCACCTTCATTTGTGGAGATTATAATTAGCACCTGTAGCCCCAACTGGTCTTCTCCATGAGTTCTGGATAATATGCAATTTTTGTTAGCAATAACAGAGAGAACTAAGGAAATTGTGGATATCTCAGGAACGGTGGTATCTTAACACAAGTCTGTTTTAACACATTTACTGTCCTCATACTCTGGTGAAACAGAGAAATGTCATCGGTTTATACAAGAAAAAGTCTAAAAATAAATATCATAAAATTTATTATGTCAATCCATTAACTAAGACTGTATTCCGTTTTTGAGTTAGTGTTTTTTTTTCCTCAGATAGTTGAATTAGAAAGAGGAAAAGGGTAAATTATATTTCAAAAGCCTAATCCAAAACATGTATATATTCTCTCAACTACAACTAATATTGTATCTGTTATATTTGAAAACCCAGATTTTTTTTTTCCACATCTATTATCACACTTACTGGTACAGTCAAAGTTGTGAAATGAAAGAGAAAAATAAAAAAAAAGGGAGGAGATAGTAACATTTTTAAACATTCAGAATACTGAGAAAGGTTCACACACCCATCTAAATACCTAACTAGCTGTCGTTGAAACCAAGGAGGAAATACTGCATGTTTGTACTGGTAGATACTGGAGTTCCTGCCTGCATGTCTGTGCTTCTCCAGGCCTGTTCTTCCACATATATATGTCTACATATATATATACATGGAAGAATATTATATTATTTTATATTATATGTATATACTATATATAGTATATATTATTCTTGTATATGTAATATATATAATTTTTATATATTAGATATATAGAGAGAGATATGTAGATATAGATATATAGATATCTATATATAGATATATAAATATATATATAATAATTACCACCTGTCTCTAAACAGTCCCCAGTTAGGGGCTGAGCACACAAATCCTATCTGGCTACTGTGGGAGCGGAGGGTAATCCACTCTTTGAAAGGCCTTTAAGCACTAAAACTTGAGGACTTTTCCTAAGCAATGTCAGAGAAAATGAGTTTTTATTTGCACACAAATGACTCTTTGAGTGATTTCAGCAAGGAACAACAAACAGCTGCTCTGTATGGATGCTGAAACATTCAATTTTGGCATTTTAAGACCAAAGGCCTCGACTCCTCATCTTGAAGCGGAAATTTGAAACTGGATTCCATGGCAATTAATTTTACAAGGACAAAGATAATAAAAGCCCTTTAAGGTGGTCTTTGCTATGCTACAAAGTCAATATGCAGGAGCCTGTTGGTTTGCCCTCAGGCCACCTGGCACGGAATGGCTCATGGCACATAGGGAAAGGCTCTTCTCTGCCAGCACAGACTGCGTTCAGATGGCACATTGGGAAGGCTTCTGACCAGCACCGATGCCCAAATCATGCCCAGCTCCTGGTTGTGAAAGTGGCACTGAACTCAAGCCAAAACTCAGCAGGAGGCTTTTGTGAAAGTGTGAAAATAAAGAAGCAATACTCTGGTAAACACCAGCCTTCCCTGGCGTTATTTCATTCACTGGAATCAACATTTTCGGAATGTTCTTGAAAATTAGGGTTTTGTAGAAAAATAACCTGTGCCTTGTACACCAAGACCAGGTACTCTATACACATTTAAGCACTGCTAAAGTGAAACAGCAGTTGCACAAGAACCAGTAGCTTTAATCAGTGTTGGACTCAAGTGTTGGAACACACATGTTGCAGGTTGTCAGACTAATGGATCAGAAGCAGTTTCCAGGACAGAGGCCTCAATGATAATGATGGAATCTGCAAAATGACCTTGGCCAGCAGTGAACTGAGAGGAGAAGCCTGCTAATATTCTGCAGAATGATACAAGTGAAGAGCTCTATTAATAAAGTTAAAATTAAGATAGAGAGGAACTGTGTGAATTCACCAATTTTATAAAACATACCTTAGCTGATATTTAGCAACTGTGTGTTGTTAAATAGTTTTGATGAAGTATATTAGTTTAAGAAATGTGCATAATTGTGTGTGAAAATAGTTCCTTCTTCTGCTTTTGAAATCCTTGCACAGTGGAACAGAGAGATGCAAGAATGTAAACAAGAGAATAAGAAGAAAGCCTCCTCTGCCATTCCTGAATAGAACTGTAACTTTAGACAAAGAGGAAAAAATTCTCATTTTGTTTCTTGATGCAGTCGGGGTGTCTTAATTAACAGCCAAGGTATGTCAGCCTCCTACTAAGACACCAAAACCATGTCTGTGTGAAAGTCGTCAGCTACACTCAAGTGGCTTAATAATTTCATTTTAAACACCCTGTCTCATGATGAAGGCTTAAAAAGGGGATAATGGTAACACAGCAGTTCACTTCCTCACATCCAACACTTTTATTGCAGTGCATTTTAAGGAAATGAAGGAAAAGTCATCTAAGAGCACCAAAATTGTTGCACCGATTCTGTTAGTGCAAGTCATGGTGTCTCGAATTGGATCAAAGACAAAGCATGAATGGCTCTGGTGACTGTGCTAGTGATCTCGAGCCCCAGGTCTGATAGCCTAAGAAGGATGTTCTAAAGTTGATCTAAGCCTGGTTTTAAACTGTAGAAACAGTTTCTTGTTCACTGAAGGTGAGAAAAATATTCTACATAGCGTTTAGGCCTCTGTAAGAGCTGAGAATATTACTTGTTCCTGTCCTAAGAGAGAATGGCTATTGTTTCTTGATTTTGGCTCCCTATAAACCTGACTGTGAAAATGGGATCCAGCTGTACACTTATAGGTATTTCAGCATTAATACTAATGCACTGAGGTTTTTGAGGTGCTGTCACAACCAGTGAAATGCTGGTTCACTTCTACCTTTGCAAAGAGTACCTGCAAGATCTCCAAACTGTCACACAATACTTAGGTCTGCTTCTTGCCACTTGCAACAGCACATAAGACAGATCATTAAAGGGCTGAAGAAAGACCGTTCCACAGATTTCAGCTTAGTCACTTTATACCAACTCCCAAATTGTGTATGACTTGAAATAAAACATCTCCATGGCTAGAGATAAAACATAAGAGAGTTCCTTGGTGTAAAAGAACAGGTAAGAGGATAGAGGGAATTTTGCCTTCATAAATACTCAAGCAACCCACTGATATTATTTATCTTTCAGTAGAATCTTGCTCTCAACAATTAAATCTTGCTGTGTGTTTTAATTGAACTTTCTCTTTGTTCATTAAATAAGGTTAAAAATTATTTCACAACATCCATCTTAGCACAGCAAAGGATTTTTTCCCATGCAAACAGCCCCAATCTTCCATCTCTTTTAGAAACCATTTTTGCATTGTACTGTTTCTGCTGAGCTTTCTAAAAGCACCAACTCCAAAACCTTCCCTTCTGCAATCATCTCTGTGCATATATTGCACCCTGCATGTACACAGTGTGACCACTTCATCCACAAACTCTGAAGATTTAGAAACGTTTCAGTGTCATAATTGGAGCCCTGAGGGCCTGCAGGATAAAGTCAGCCTGTCCCTCAATGGGACAGGTAGAGAAAAGAATCTCCTGGCTCGATGTGGGGCACTCAGGACTCAGTGAATGGTCTCAACCCCGAGATCCTCGCTCAGGAAGCAGGCAATTATTGAATTATTGCTGTGCTGTGTGCCCTGCTTCAGGGAATTAGGTGAATCAGGCATTGCTGGGTTAGAAGCTTCCTGGGAAACCTGCCAACAATCACTTCCTCAAAGAGGATTTCTTACCCGGTTCTTTCACTCTGACATGTCTCATAATTGCTGTTCTATGACCCTGTTCAGTTTTCTACATCAACAGGGATGATAACATTACCATAACAACAAGCCTCTATGTAATGAGACCAATTATTCAAAGGTTATTTCTTGTCTCGTGACAAATCATAGGCTGTCACCGCTTGCTTTTTCCTCCAGTGACAGAACATCAAGAGTGACTTCAAAGTTTCCTTATCTCAGGAAGTTTCCTGTAAACACTGAGACAGAGGCACAGTGCTCTGCTCCAGCAGAGAACAAAGGGAGAACTTTGTTGCTTGCCCTAATGAAAAAGTTGCTTGCCCTAATGAAAAAGTCAACTACTAGTCATTATGATAAAGAGCCAAATGACAGAACCAACAGATTTAGCCAAGTGAAACCTCATTTAATTCTGAAATAATTTACAGCCTTGTCAAGCCTAGATATCAAAGGCTATAATGAGATCTGCCATGACAAAGCACACGCCTTTCCCAGCCAAAGCCCTGCTGTGTTTCCTGCTCTCATGTCTGACTGTGATGCACACAGAGATTTGCGAAAGGTAATGAGAGGTCAAAAACGAAATGGTATGCCAACATTTTAAGAAAGCCAGTGTGCTAACTAAGATGAGAACATAAATGCCTTGATTTTATACTGAGTCCCCTCTCTTGCAACCTGCTTCTTCCTACAGGAAGGGATGTGCGTGCCTCATGGGGTACAAAACTCACATCTAATGGCAAAGGAAGATATTTAAGATTCAATAGATGGTCTGATAGATATGCCAATATGCTGGTAGTGAGCTGCCTGTTACAGCTGTGCCTGAGAGGACTCCAAAGGAAATGTGGGCTTTGGGCTGTTCACATCTCAGTCTCCCACACCCTCCAAGCAGGCAAGCTTGCCTCTGCATGCACAACACACCCTGTAAGCACCAACTTCAGTGTCATTTACTGCATTAATTTACTTCAACTGTAGCAAAGCTAAGAAGGGATGTGAAATAACAAAAGAGGACTAATGAATTGTGTAAATGGTGTCATCACAGAAAATGAACGAAAAGGAACTTCATATAACTAAATTTCATTTCCACTTACACTGAAGTAAGGGTTCTGAAAAGAGATACACAAAAATATCTGGAGAGGGATGGAAGAGGCTTACTGAAAGAGGATTAGTAAATAGCAGTAGAGTAATTTTGGATCGGTTGTCTCAATCTTTAATCATAAAACAGATTTTTTTTTTTTACACTCATGCTGAAATTCACAAAAAGCTTTCATCCTCAACAATTTCTCCACCAGAATTGCTCAGTATTCAACCACGCATTTCATTGGGTTTTTCTGAAGTCACTTTCCTTCACATTTGCACAAAAGTGACAATGCAGATATTTCTGGGTTAGTAAATGGATCCTGTATTTCTGTAGGTGCACACCCAAACCATCTCACTCCACAGAGCCACAAGAGAGAAGCAGATGCTCCGTGACACACTCTGCCACCTGGGCTGACACGTGCCTTACCTGTCCTCTGATCTTTGCATGTGTTTCCTTCCCAGGGAAAGCCAGAACAGAGCAGAGAGAATGCTGATTTGCATTGGAGTCTTGTCTTAACAGCGAGTCATGTAAATTCGTGGACCCACAAATTAAAAAGGGCACTAGAAAGTCTATTACCTACACAAATTAACACTCTGTTGGGTCTTGGCTAAAGAAAACACTTAGGGATACGTCTAAATCTACCTCTATTCAAAAGCTGAGGAAATTATGTATTTAAATATGTGATCCAATTCTATGAATTCAGATAGTCCTAGGTATATATACCCATATGCTTTCCTAAATAGGGATGTTTTCTTACATCAGAATTTTTTTGTGGTTTTAGTACATTTTGTATTAGCTGTGTACATTTGAAACACAGAAATATTTCATATTGCCAGGATAAAGGAGACAAACTCACTATTTTTATAGCAAAAGGAATTAATTCAACTTGACTTACAGAAATTTAAAGTCAAGTATGTTCCATAAATCATTAGTGTACCAAAGACAAGAGAGAGAAGAAATTCACTGTATTAAGGTGTTATAGCAGTTTTAGCATAGAAAGAGTATGAAAAGGCATAATATTCAGATATTAATAATGTTTCTAGAACCTTTGATGAAATTTCAGTCCCAACCATGTAACATAAAGTTTTGCTGCAAAATCTGGTGACTCCAGATTTGACTTTCCCTCTTTCCTTTCTCCTCCTCTTTAGTCTCACTTACTTACCCCGAAAGATAAACATTAATATCCATAATACCTTGACCCCATGGGCTTCAAAGAAATAACTTGATGTATTGAAGCATTGCTACAAGTTTTTTTTATTATTATTTTATCAAATAAATTTCTGGAGTGTAAGAATTAAACTATTTAAGCATATAACAATGCTGCTCATTTAGCCTGATAAATATTCCAGAGTAGAGATAACATATTCCAGTGACTCAGAGTTTAATTGAAAATACATTTTAAAGAAAATAAATAAATACCTTTGTATAAAATAATGAAGACAATAGCTCCCTACATTTTATCTAAGATTCAGCTTCATCACAGGAACACAACATGCTTGACCTTTAAACAAATCAACCTATAAATACTAATTGGAGTAAGCTGTATAGACAGGTATGTCAGGCCATGACTAAAATTACCTTCCCAACCATATCCTGGTCTCTCAGATTTTGCCATCCTGGGTGAGATGCTCTAAACTCTCCTCAAATGTGGAAGTAGCAGGTTTCTAAGTTTCAAATATTGCAGACCTAGATGATAGATAAATCAACATTATTTAATCACAACGATGAGCACAAAATGATCTGCCCTGTCCTGCCTTGCCAACTATCAGCCTTATACATTTGTCGTAGAGATTCTGTGATCTATGTCAGAAAAAATTGCTTGAGACCAGAAACCTGAAACTGTCAAGTATTAAACAGACGAAGGGTGGCATTAGTTCTTTCTGCATTAAAAAAAAATACATTTCCTTTATTATTTTGTCCTAACAAACTCTAAACAAGCCTGCTAAAGCCAGGTCACAGTCTGAGTTGGTTCAGGAACATTAGTGCCCAAAGCACTAGTCGCATATCACAACTGACTTCACAGCATCTCTGCTTCTGTTTAGTTTAAGGTCTGCTTGTAGGGAAAGAAATTAAACAAAACAAATCAAACAAACAAAACCCCTCAAAACCCAAACAAAGACTCCACAAATAAACAAAAAACCCATGACAGAATGTATTTTTCTTGTTGATCATCATTCCACTGTTAGCAAGTTATTCAGTAATAGAGCAACCATGGCACTTATTTTGTTAAGCTTTTAGAAAGACCATAAAAAAAAAAAAAAA